>BQNB010120201.1:6148-19482 GCA_026074375.1 Tanacetum coccineum
ATGTCGGGTTTGGACAATAAAAGTAACTACAGTAAAAGTGATAACAAGCGCTTTCAATAATTTTCATGATCATTCTCAAAGGAGTGTAGGTTTATTTAATTTCTTTTGTTATTACTACAACAAGGTTTTCAACCCGCGCTCCGCTGCAGAGCGAAGCACGGGGTTTTACGTAACATGTTAACAACTGATGAAGTATTTCACAATTGCCTTGTGATTGTAGGAAAAGCAAAGGCAACCATAGGGGGATAACTAGTGATACGCATGAGGCATCAACATGCTCAGAAACTATACACGTGATATAAACACACACTGTTAAAAAAAGATATAAAGACACATTATTTTTTATAACAATTAGGATATAAGAAAAAAGTTTGTACAAAAGCACATGAACAATAAATATGTCTAAGTGGCATCAAGATGAAGGCCATAAACCCACCCATTTCAGTACAAAAACCCACCCATTGCAGGCCTCATTTAAGCACTCCAAACCCGCCCATTTCAGCACCAAAACGCACCCAGTTCAGCATCAATATGTTGGTGCCTTAGTACGCGGTATACACCCTCCCCTAATGCGTCGCTGGAGGCTTGTGGCAAGCAATATGTTCTCACGTTGACCCATCTCATTTAAACTAAATGATTAGAGATCTTAATGATATTTATGTTATCCCCAAAATGTTCTCGTTATCAAAACTTCATAAAGCATAAGCACATCCAAACACTATTTCCTTGCAACCCGCGATTCCTTCTGCTAACTAATCCTCTCCAATGGGATCTAAGGCAAAATGAAAAACCTCATCATTCATCAAAAGGTAAAATACGTTATGGAAAATGATAAGTTTAACAGACAAAACTACTTACCATCTCTATCTTCATTAGAATTCTCTTTCTCCTCGTCCAAACAATCTGTTTGCACAAAAAAAATCACAAATATCTCACTTTCAAGACTTCGAGGCATTTGCAAAAAAATAATTGTATCGAGTAGCATGTGTAGCACAGTAACTAACATGTTTCGTCTTCTTTTTCAGACCAGTAAATGTCGGTTCAAGACCACTGCATGCAAAGTTAAGATTGGTGACTTTTTTATTTACCAGCTAAGCTCTCAGTCAGCCAGTTGTTCAACAGCATCATCAGCAGGGTCTTGAATGACGACCTTCTTCTTCTTCTTTTTTGTTGGGTCAAACGGGCCAAGCTGCATCATGGTTGGTACATTAGTAAACAATTTTTTAAATAGATAAAACTACTACATAGATTTAGATGTGCTACATCAGTAAACAAAATTGCTAATACATAAGGTCTTGTTTTAGTTTACATTTGCAGCTTATGGACTTATTAAACTTTTGAATTGCTAATAAGTTCAAATTTAAGGTTTGTGAGCTTATCAAATTTCATAAGCTCATAAGCCTAAAGATTAAACTTATTATCATTTCAAAAGTTCAATAAGCCCATAAGAAAGAAAAATAAACTTGAACAAACACAAACATAATAATCTGTGTTATCTTATTTTTCAACAACAACAAAAACAACAACAATGCCAAATCCCACGAAGCGGGTGTGGGGAAGGTTCTTTCTAAAACAATTTAATTGACTATAAGATCCTGTCTCAATAAAACTACTAATTTAGTTGTTCATGCTTCAAATAAATACAGTCTCTTTACTTTCGGATGATCCATGAAATACCAATGTTAGAGAAACTTGGTGGTTAAGATGACGATAACAAAGATATAACAGTGTAAAGCTGTGAATTAAATTGAACCAAAGCCTCATAAACTCAAGTGAAGGTCTTGCTTAACTTTTCACTTGACCCTAGTCCTGAAGCGTAAAGATATTTATTTATGCTCACAACCAAGAGTTGATAGCATACATCTTGCTATTCATGTCTACGACTAAATTAATCATCGACTATCTGAACTCTACCACAACAGTAGTTAGTGATCTAATTCACTGGTCATTACAATCGCCTACAGATGGGGAGTTGCATGTACAAGTTACAAATATTTAATTTTTTATATGTTTCATTATTTGTTAAAATTATGAGGTTCAAGAATAAGCAATAAGAAAGCAGATTAGCACTTCATTATTTCTTCAAGTAAGTCGTTACCAACTTATGTCAAACTGCTAATGCAGATAAGTAGTTCAAGAGTAAGCAATCCCAAACACCCTATAAATTGTTTTTTTCTTTTATCAAACCCATATAGTGTAACTATTAGTAGCCCGCTAAAATTAAAAACATAAAATTGTTACCTCCACACAAAGGCTTATATAGATCACTCCATATAGTGCGGTTTTGTTAAAAGACGTTCTATATGTTGCAAAAAAGGAGAAAGTCTAACAAAAAGAACGGTTATTAGGATAAAGACCGTTCTATTTAATTTTAAAACTAAAAAGAATGGTTATTAAGGAAAAGACCGATCTATTTAAAAATGTTATATTTACGAAACAAAAACTAGAAACTAAATAAATCGGGTGTAAGTAAATAAGCCGATCTATTACTCTAAAATAGTTTTAGCGGGATATCTTTTACTTTTGCCGCTTCACCAAAAAATTCCTAAAATTTTGAACACAAAACCTATGCCCCATTTTCCCAAATCAAAAATAAACACCCCATCTCCCCACTCTCACCAAACAAACCCTAATTTGACAAAACCCAATTAAATTAGTCTCTGTTTATAAGATGAGTGGATGAACCACAGATTTGGTAAATTATTCTATAAACCCTATTTGATGGAATTAAAAATATAAGTGCATAAAAAAATTATCACAATTTTATTTTATTTATTGGTTTTTTTAGTATAAAAATTGCAAGGTTAAGTTTGATTCAAAATTTATTGTTCATTGTTCATCAGTTATATACTAATTATTTTTATCACATCCATGATATGAAAGGGATGAAGCCATGGTTTAGAAGGGTCAACTGGGGAAAACAGGTTGGGTGGGGTGAACAGGTCAGCTGTGGCGAATGTGTAAGCCAGGTCTGATGCGTCAACTGGGGCAGACTTGGATGAGGTGGGTGATTTAAATGGGGTTTGTTCTTGAGCAGTGGTTTAGGCGGTTGAGCGAGATGGGCAAGAGAATCACGTAAAATATGGTCATTATCCATGCCTCTTTATATTATCCTTTTTTTAGTAGTTTTATGATGGGACCGTCCTTTTGTAGGAAAAATCAAGAAGGTATGGTAGTGTATTTTTTATTTATTTTGGTGTCTAGATGAATATTTTGCTAGTGTATTTTGTATTTATTAAGGGTGTTATTTCCTTTATTTGGGTTCAGTTTGATAAGGATGCAGAGTTTATCTTATCTCCTCTCCTTTCCAATGAACTTCAAGAATTCAATTTCCTGAGGTGAAACTATGAGTTTTGCTGCTTGGGAGTTTGTTTCATTTTGTAATTCGTTAATCAGAGATTTTAAACATTTCGGTTTTAATTTTTCAGGAATATGGATTTTCTGACTGAAGGCAATGACAATGAATTTGATGCTATCTTAGCCGAAATGGAGAAGGAGATGAACATAGCTGAAATGTTGAAAGAGCTGGGCTGTAAGTGTACATCTGATACTGGTCTTCAGAACCATAAAAATGCTTTTTTGACATTTTTCTCTGCTCTTTGTAGAAGGAATTTGCCTGATATGCCCCCAGGAGATGAACATAGCTGATATGCCCCCAGGAGATGAACATAGCTGACATTTTTCTCTGCTCTTGGTAGAAGGAATTTATCTTCAGGACCATAAGGAGATGAACAAGGTGGGCTGATCCGGAGATGAACAAGAATGCCATGTCTAAAAAGTAAGTCTTTCATTTTTTATTCCTATATAAATAGCCGCCGGATCACTTCTATAAATCAATGTTTGATGCGTTTCCACTGGGTATGGCAAGGTGGGCTGATCCGGTGGGTTAGGTAACTAGTAACTACATCAAAATGGTAAGTTTTTAGCGATAGTCAATACGGGGTTGAACGGGTTGACATGGAATACTTTTTGGGCTACTTTCATCCCGTTTCACCAGTTTGCTTTTCGTTTAAGTGTTTTATTTTACTTGTGTAACGATATTTTGGTATTTCTTATGTGATCAGGTTATGATTACTGGTGATCAAGATTCAAGCGTGACAGCTTGCCATGTTGCTTTGCAGGTTGATATATGTTGCTGGGAATTGTAACACGTGGACCTTTAAAAAGGTCAACTATCTGGTCTAAATATCACAAGTAGCATTCATAATTTTATATGAGGTTTAATTTACTTAGCATATAATTGGAATCTTAATGACGTCAAAAGCCACATCGGCTGTAGTTGATTTCACCGATCCCTCTATTTATGACATTGTTAAACAGGTACAATCTTTCTCGAATCCTAAATTTGCAACTAATCAATTACATACTATGTTTTAGTTTCAGATTTGATATTTCTTTCATGTATTTTTGTGACTAATAGGCACCGCATTTGGCATGAATAGGGTGGTTTATGTTCTGCGAATCAAGCCCTGGGTAACAGTAGCAAATTATCTGTTTTTGTGAAAAGCTTGCAGGGTGAGCACATGGCGAGACATTCCATTTCAAACGGCCAGCCAAAGTGTGATTTTTAAAAACAGATAGCATATCATTGCCTTCATTTTTCGGAAATCGAAAGGGTTTAGATTATGGACATGTTTTGCTCAATTGAATCTGTGTTTGGATAGTTTATTGAATCGGTGTTTGGATAGTTTGTTGCAAATATTTATTGTATTTGTTACGAGTGAAAGGAAAATCTTTTTAGATATGCATTTTGTTGAAGAATAGGATTTTTCTTTGTTTTGAAAATTCTCTAAAAAGAACGGCTCTTTTGTATTAACAGATCTATTTGTAATGTTAAAAAGATTGGCTCTTTTGTATTAACTGATCTATTTGTGATGTTAAAAAGATCGGTTATCAACCGATCTATTTGTGTTCCCCTTAAATGGATCACCCTTGTATAGAGTGGTACATAACCGTTCTATATGAGGTGTTTTAACCGTTCTATTTAAGCTTTTCTATAGTAGTTTCATTCCCACCTCGGGTTTTCTCTTTTCATGACACTCCCAAGCTTGGATCTTCACCTCTTCTTGCTTGAACCTATCGATTAACAGGCAAAAGATGCATGTGATATCAATTAGATCAGACATAAGTAGAAATACGTTACTCAATTGTTAAAAAATGATTATTGCGACTCAAAATGCATATAAAACCCGATAATACAGTGAGAGCATATATAAATACAATCAAAAGATTTGTAAAGAAAGTTCACCTTGCCGTATATTTTGCACGTTCCGTTTCATCCCATGCCATTGCGCGTGTTTCATGAGGATTCAAATAGAATTTTGACTCGGGATCTGTTTTCAACCACATTTTCACCATTACTTTCTTCGATTTCCCTCCCAAACTTCGTGGTTGTACCTGTGTCAACTCTTGACGTCTTCTGAATTTGAATTTAGATTGCATGTATGAGAATGAACATCTTCTAGCATGTTCATTTTCTCCATTAACGATGCTAACATTTCCTGTTAACATACGTTTAGGCTCAATCTGCATCTGAAACGTATTAACTAATTAGCATATATACCTGAAAAGATTTCAAAAAAACTAATGGAATACTTACGCCGTGAAAGATGTAGCACATGCACTGTGGCATAAAAGGTACGTTAGCCGCCCCACCCTATATTCGAAGATATAAACCCGTGTATAGGAGCTTTCTTTGTCGAACCTCGTGTTTTGCTTTAGGAGTCCTGCACATGTGTGCGCCGCTGAACACGTTAATGATGGTGTGGTTGTTTATCGACCAGTGTCGTGAGAGTAACGCATTCTAAAAAGGTCCAAAAATAGACTATATCACGTTAACTCTATCTATTCTACTTTAAAAACTTGTATTTATACATATTCACACATTGTGTGTATATTAGTATATTACCTACCGAAAGTGGCTTTTTTGTCATGACGACTCCTAGCAACCTGCATACCCTACAGAAAAATTACGCGTCATTTACAATTTTATTCTCATAACACAGTTCATGTCATCAACCTAAAAAAACTGAAAAAAGGTTTTCTTGTAGACTTGAGTCCGTTCTAAACATATTGAGGTCCTTAGCCAACTTTTTCAATCAGCTATGCTGCACAATGGCCACTGGACATGCACACATACTAATCATTGAACATGTATAGTGGTGACAATTTCAACTTTTCTAAAACCAACGATAAAGAAAAAATGCTTTGGGTATACCCAACATAGATCATTCTACAAATAACCCTTTTAATTAGAGCTCGTTATACAGCCCACTGATACCATGGTTAAAACAGTTCATTTTTTAGCAGAAAGTGACGGAGTGTGCCGCTTCAGCTCACATTTTTCATATAAAAATTAGAATTAGGAAGGTGCATGCAACAACGATGGACTGACGCGCTTTGAAACCTTTTTGACCCTCATTTGACTTCGTTCGTATATCATATCTTTTGATTTGGCTCGTTAACCCCCGCTAAGTCAGTTCATTCGTAAGTATCTGTCTTTTCATAATTCCATTTATAAATATGTAAAAACATATACTGAAATAACATTTATGTGTGTGGGTGTCTGAATAATCAGTTACTTGATGCTCGGGCCGCCTCTTTTTCTAGCAAAGTTACTTCTATCTTGCCTCTTTTTCTTTGTGAAAAGCCTATTTTGCCTAATTGAGCCATTATTTAAAAGAAAACTCAAATACCCTTTGTAAGATTATGAAAAAACACATACCTGCTGTACTCAGTAAGATACTCAGTTGCCACAAAATCATCATCATTTTTTTGAAGACAAAGATGTGAAAAGTCAATCATCGTCATTTAAAAAGAGTTCAGTACATAAACTTAAAGAGCAAAAAATATACCCTCTTCCCATTTCCCATGCTTCTAGACGCACACCGTTAATTAAGGCATACAGTTAAATTATAGCATATACAGTCATACAAATTTATGAGATACATTATATGAATTGACACGAAAATAACCTTTCTTTCCCAATGCACCAATTGGGTTTTAACAAAACAGCCAAATTTTTATTCATTGAAAACTGTATTTATTCTAACGCTACAGAGAATATTTATCTAAAGAGCTTTTTATTCTAATGCTATAGAGATTGGTACTAAACCTGTATATGCAGAGAGTCTGGTACTAAAATCTTGTCAAGGTCGGCTTGTTTAGACTTTAGAGGCTTGTTCAGAGACTACTGGTAATAGACCTGTACATGCAGAGACTGCTAATTAACTCAAAATTTTGTCAAGGTCGGCTTTTTCAAAGAGCTGAGATGGTTTAAAACATTTATTTATTACCCATGGTCCTATAAAACGACCACTTGGAAAATAATTATCACAATTATACTATAAGCTGATCAGTTTACTATAAAAGATTGATAGGGCTTGTTCAGAGACTACGGTTATAGACGGTACAGAGACTGCTAATTAACTCAAAATCTTGTCAAGGTCGGCTTTTTCAAAAAGAGACTGGTAAAAACATTCTTATTACACATGCGTCCTAAAATGACCACTTGGAACATAATTATCATAATTATACTATAACTGATCACTATACTATAAATGATTGATAGCAGGTGTATGTGTTTTTAGTCCGGTATAAATGATTATATTCATTTATTATATTCGTTTATTACACACATCATCCATCTATAGCTTTAACCCTTATTGGTTTCTATATTATATTTTCATTCTTGAATTGGATTATTGCAACGTCTAAATATTGTTGTGTTCTTCTTTATGTTTCCTATTGCTATTTTCCTCTCAACTAAATTCGGCCAAGGTTTTATGATAACGTCAGCACGAATATGGACCAACCATGTAAAACACTACATAATTTTAGAATTTGTTAATCCTTCACTTGAGATAAATGCAATCTCCTTTGGAGATACCAATGTTAATGTTTCTCGTAATGCAAGCATCCATAAAATGAAATATAAAGTTAATTCCCATGTTATGTGTTAAGAAAAACACAATACATATACGTACTATATGCTTAGCTCAAACACCCTCTAAATCCAAGATACACGCACACACAATAATACACAGGATGAGTTGATTACCGTTGTGGTATATGGGTAATTGATTATATATGCAGGTTACTCATCAAAGAAGCTTGCTAAAAACCGAAGGCAGGCACTATATAAACGCTTTTCTAATCTATTTTAACATTTTGTCGGTGCAACATTTAAAAGTAAAGAAACAAACTTATAACAACTAATAGAACAAAAAACCATTAAAAAGTAGCGGACAAAAAAAACTTCTGAAAAAGTCTATCTTGATTATTAAAACACAATTTTTTTTTTAACACAATCTACTGATTCCTTTGTTATCATATGGCAATCTATCCATACATCTTCAACGGCAAACTTATTGCACCGACAACAAAACAAACAAATAATTATTTGGAGTTTGAAACTAGCCTTTAAAAAAGGCTATGGATGCAGACTTACTATTGGTCCCCGAAAGTCTTTGTAAATGATGGGGTTCTCGGCTGGGTTCGGTGATGTTTCGCGCTTCGACCCGGTTTTATGGCGGGTTTAGACAAAACATTTAAAGCATCATTAATGGAAGTGTGCCTCAATTAAATCAAAATCAAACCTAATATATACTAATTGAATCAAACCTAATCAAAATCAATAATCTCATTAAAAAAAGACAAAGAAGGCCGGAATTTTTAGACAGAGAAGGATGATGTCTGTGTGTGAGAGATGTATATCGGTGTGTGTGTGTGTGTGATTGTGTGATGTGTGAGATAAGATGACGGAGAAGAGGGACACGTAGCATTTGTTTTGTTGAGAGAGAGAGATAGTCGGGTTCTCATTTATTAAACCCGGTTAAAAACCCGACATTTATGATGCCTCGGGGAGGCAATCTTGCTGTTTAATAATAAAGGTATAATAGTAGTAACTATTTACCTAATTTAAAGGCTATGGTAAGAGAAAATCACCAACAAAACTTGAACCATAACCACTATATGTCTTTAAAAAAAACATTAACATGTTGCCAATGAAACTATTTTTTTTTTCCATTTTATTACAACTAAGTATTAACAAAAGAATAAAAAAAATCAAAAGTTTGTTAATGTAAGATTAATGGACTAACAATGTAATATAAATAACAAAATGATTAGAAATGGACAAAATGTAATATAAATAACAAAATATAAAATTAAGGCATAATCTTCTTTCACTTTTTCGCGCAAAAAAAAACCGATTTAAAACTAAAAAAACTCAAACATAAACAAATGCAGACACAAAAACTCACATAAACACAAAACCCATGTAAAACTCAAAAAAATAAAAAATAAAATACCAACGACGCTAGTGAGTGGGTTTGCGAAGTTACCTACGGCGCGCCAATGGCGCTATTGGTCCCCATTTTTGTCAATAACGAGCTAACAACGCCAACACTCTAAGAAGTAGATGTCGTGCAATCCATGAATTGGTAACGAGTCAAAATAAGTTTGAGTCATAATGATTACTTTCTGGTAGAGGTCCGGACTCAGGATTTACCGTACGTAACATATGTTTCAAAGGAGTTCATACGTCATTAAAATTAATGCTTTTAAGATTGAAAGTCTTTATATGTATCTTGTAAGAAAATTAACTTATCTTCCTACTTCATGTGTTTAATGATCATCAAGAAGAAAAAAAGTGGTGTATAACACACGTTAAGTTTTCGTATAACTAAAAAAGCTAAGTAAACACATGAAGTAAAAGAACATAGCGATGCTTATTTTACGACTCATGTTTTGATGTGTTATTCATAGTTTACGTATCCATTTCCTGGTAGTGTTGTGACACAAAATAACACATATAACAACAAAGTTACACATAATGTGACGATATATTTACTATCTACAAAGTATTTACAACTTTTATTTTCTGAAATCTTAATTTTTGTAAGTTTACACATCTTGCTTTATTTAGTAACTTAAAATTAACCTTTAAAATATATATGAGTCGAAAAATGTTTACACAAAATACGTCGTTCACAAAAAAGGCAAAAACGTCATCCCTGAATATATTACTCGTCCTAAAAAGATATTTAAAGAGAGGTTAAAATGAGTTTAAAAAATGGTAGAAATCCTTCCAGAAATAGTCGAACATAACTTGATGGAGCAAAATGTTGGTATACATCAACTTATTATTAGTTCATATACACAGCTGTGTATAGGGGTGTTTACGGTGCGAAAACTGGACCGGATCGGACCGAAACCGATTTTGGCCAAAACCTCAGATCGAAATGGTCCGGTCCGGTTCGGTCTTCGATCCTCTATGGATTAAAGCAAGCATCTAGGAGCTGCTGGAATAAAAGGATTGATGAGGAAATAAAAAAGTATGGTTTCACTCAAAACCTTGATGATGATGAGCCATGTTTATATAAAATAGCTAGTGGGAGCATTGTCACTTTCTTAATCATATATGTCGATGACATATTAATTATGGAAAATAATATTCCAATGCTACACGATGTAAAATCTTGGCTTAGAAAGTGTTTTGCTCTGAAAGATTTAAGAGAAGCGACATATATCATAGGAATCAAGATCTACCAAGATAGATCAAAGTAGTTTTGGTCTTAGTCAAAATGCTTACATTGACAAAATCTTATGCGATTAAGGATGGATATCTAAAGTGAAAAATATCCCATTGTAAGAAAGATTTTTTTTTAAAATTAGGGTAAAGCTCAAGGTGCTTCTCCACTGAGAGGTGAGGCACATACATAGAGTTCTTTAGCCTCTCGTCTATATGATCTATTATGTAAGATGAAGTGGATGGCTGTTCACGCACTAAATAGTAGTTTTTAACAAATCATTGTGAATTTACCTAGTCGGGTTGTTTAGAATTCATCAAGTATTTAGGAATACTAATATATGTTCTTGGTTTTTGGTGTGGTGATTCTCGTCGATGGTGTCGGGTTACTGCTACTGATGCGGATTTGAGCCAGTCTGGATGATCCGAAGTCATAGACAGGTTACGTTTTCGTACTGAACTGAGGCACCGTTGATTGAAAGATTGATATTGCAATGTCTTCTAAAGAGTCCAAATGCATAGCTACGCTTCTGAAGCTGCACAAGAAGCTGTTTGGATTACGAAGTTCGTTTATATGGGCTTATGTGTTTGGTCTCACGTCGCGGATATTTTTTGATCTGAATAAATAATTACTTTTGTAATTTTGTTTCCTATTTTGTGCCGAGCAATTTTTTTTAAGTTGCGTAGTTAAAGAAAAAGAAAAACAAAAAAAAAATGTCAAATGGGCCGGCCCAAAGTGGGAGCCCGATGGGCCGATTACTGTAGCACTATGTCAAAACGACATAGTTTTAACTGAAATATAGTATATTGATTTGAATCAATAAGTACTTTTGTAATTTTGTTTCCTATTTTGTGCCGAACAATTTTTTTTTAAAGTTGCGTAGTTAAAGAAAAAGAAAAACCCAAAAAAATGTCAAATGGGCCGTCCCAAAGTGGGAGCCCGATGGGCCGGTTACTGTAGCACTATGTCAAAACGACATAGTTTTAACTGAAATATAGTATATGTATATAATATTTTGGAAATTAACTCACTTAGGCCAATAGATAATACTACTCGTACTTTATAACTTTAATTATGTCACTTTTAAATATTCCGAATTTCTTTTGTTATATGATATTTAGGTGTGAAACTTGAAATTATCCTTTTTAGTAACGAGTTATCATACTGATTAAAAGTTAGAAACTTAGCATCTTATTAGTGATAATCTTTTGTTTTGATCTTATTTCGTTAGCACCAAAACCAAGCATTTTTTTAGAGTAATTTTATTTAGTATTATGCATTTTCTCTCTTTAATTACCCACCAATCATTTTTCAAAATCAACCAATCAAATTATTAGGTATATTTGTAAGCACAATCATTTTTCTTTTCGAGTAATGTTATTTAGACCTACAACACATGCTTAAATACATGTTTAATGCATAAATCACTTGTAAATTTGTATTATGCATTTTCTCTCTCCAATTTCCCACCAATCATTTGTCAAAATCAACGAATCAAAGGGCATTTCAGTCACCTTCTGACTGTTTCCAGGTCTCGGGAAAAACTGAAAAGTTGTCTGGAATATCGTTTCACATCAAATTACTTTAGAGTCCGAGCCGTGAATACGTGATATAGATGATCGTTCTTATAAGTCAAGCCAGACCCTAAAAGTCAACAATTGAAATCGTCATTCAAAAATTCAAAAATTCTCGGATGTTACATATATAGATTTAAATCTGTGGTTATCTATAGATTTATGTAGAGTGAATGGATAAGATGTAAGTTTAAATGTGCATGATATACAATTATCAGAGACGTCAATGGGGTTCCTACCGACTATTGAATAATATTCCGTACTAAAAAGAAAAAGCATAATTTATGCTTGTAGACTACGAGTTGGAATTTAACCCGTGCGTTACGATGGGGGCAACACGGTTTATGAAACTTTCAAGAAAGGCTACCATATTTTTTTATATTTTTTTTATAAGAATGTGTATTGAACTTTAATATTTTTTATATGATCGTACGCACGTTTAAAGTGTATTAATATTGGACTCATTTTGGTCGTAATATAAAGGGTTGTATTTTTCATTAAAAGTGCGCCATATGTTTGCTACATACTAATAAAGAAAACTTGTTGTATAAAAAAGTCGTAATTAGTGAGAATTTGAGGGCCTTTTTTATCGTTTTTTTGTTACTAATTTTTTATCAATACAAAACAGTGTACCATTTTTTTAAATATTTTTATTGTGAGTAACATGTGGATAATTAAGTAAAAAAAAGTATAAGCCCAACAAATAGTCATGCTATATGACCGGATATAGGTTGTTGGTCAAGAATGCATAAAAGAACAAAATTAAAACACACTCAGTAGAATGTGTGTGTTGGAAATTTTTATATATTTTTTCTTTTTAAAAATGTATATTAAACTTCAACATTTTTTATAAAATCGTACTCATGGATGGAACATATCAATACTGGTCTCATTTTATTCGTGGTCCAGAAGCATTTCTGTCCGTATATTTTTTATTTAAAAAATTTATGTAAAAAAGTTGCGAATAAAAGAAACTTGAGGGGCCTTTTTTATTTTTATTCGTGGTCCAGAAGCATTTCTGTCCGTATATTTTTTATTTAAAAAATTTATGTAAAAAAGTTGCGAATAAAAGAAACTTGAGGGGCCTTTTTTTTTTTTTAAATTTATGTAAAAAAGTCGTAAACAGTTAAAAGTTGAGGGTCCGTTTTGTATTTTTTTTTTTTTACTTTGGCCAGATTTTGGGCCGGTACTGTAGCAAACATAGTTTCAATAGAAGGTGTAATAAATA
>BQNB010120202.1:0-20675 GCA_026074375.1 Tanacetum coccineum
GGATGTGAGAAAATTGGATGGCCAAGATCATCTTATATGATCTTTTTTTTGTCCATGGTTTTGGGGGATCTCGACTCTAATAAGTAAATGAGTTAGTGGACTTGTAAATGGACTAAAGGATTTGGTTTGGACTAAAGGGGATTTTGTTGGACTTGTCGAATGAAAAAGAATTATTTCGTTACGATTGGATAAAACGTGTTGAAGGTATTGATATTGTGTTTTGTCGGAAAATGTTGGGTTCGTGAAAAGTGTTTGAGATTAAGGTTTGCAACCTTGGAAAAAGTCATATAGACGTACGGGTCATGCCGAATTTTCGAAAAAAATTTATACTTAAAAACTTTGCTTAAAAGGGGTAAATTTTCAAGAATTTAATAACAGAGTGTCATTTTACTTTAAAATTTAATGCAAGACGAAAGATATACTTTCCCCGAAACTTTTTTTAAATTTAATATTATAATCGTCGTGTCGATTTGATTTGAAGAAATAAAAGACGATTCTTATGGAAGATTAAGTGTCGGGGTAAAAGCTATTGGACGTGGACGTATTAAAATAACAAGACATCGTAATTACCCCGTTAGCCCGATAATAAGACGAAAATAATAATAAAATATTATTATTTATTTAAATAATTAAGTAGTAATTATATATATATATACTAGCTTCAAGGCCCGCCCGTTGGGCGAGGAGCTTTAAGATATTATTGAAAGGAACATTCACATATTGATAATTGTCGTGTTATAGTTTTTTATAGTGGTTTTGTGTTGATGTTTGTTGAGGTTTTGACAAAGTATTAAAAATCCTAAGTATTAAAGTATCACCCATCATAAAGAATCACCCATTTGTACTTGCACAAAGCTACAAAATAAGTTCAGTTCACAAATTTTTTATGTCAAAAAAAAACATCTAAAAACTAAGCTATATTAAAAAGAGTAAATCAGTCATAACTATAAAGAAATACATTGTGCTTAGCTGACATTAGCGTGCATACCTATTACACTCTAAGGGTATATCATTTCAATTGGTTTAATAAAAAACATATATCCAAGTTTATTTTCTGATCATGTATAAATGATGCATAATTTTGCCAATAAAAAGCAATGTCGGATATGTAATGAGTTAAATCTCAATCAAGTAAAACATTACCATCTGTTAAACCAAAGGAGGTACATGTGTGTAAAGAAGCTAGCTAAAGGAACATCATATTATATTGAACTATTCAAGTAACCAAGAAAAGAAAGAAAAAACATAATTGTTATATACTATCATACAAAAGAAAGGATGAAGAACCATTAAAGGCTTACTTCAAAGACCGCCCCAATAGCGATTCTTAGACGCATGCACCATTAAAAAGACATATATGTTTCAGAATGCTTGGTTTATTTGCCAAGTGACAGATTTTTTAAGTATACAAAAAGAGATATATGCATATAATGATGTAGGTTAAAAGAAGTTAGTGATTCAAAGTGCATTGCAAGTATACGTGGGAAAAAAATGTGGGTTGGGTCAAAATGGGTAGATTTTAGTGCCAAAATACTTATCATTCTAACAAATTTTTCAAAATTACATTCTAGATAATTGAGTACTATATAAGTTTAAGAAGAAATACAAAACTCAGGCAAAAAGGCAAGTCGAAATGGGTAGATTTTAGTGCCAAAATACTTGTCATTCTAACAGATTTCTTAAGTATTCAGAACAAGCTAACATATTCAATAATTATTGCTATGTCAAAAAGACAGAAGTACATCCAAATGCCATCTCCAACAACCTGCTTATTACCATTCTTTAGAATTACATATAAAGTTTATAGAACGCACATCCAAAGACCTATAAATTCAGCCTTAAAGCTACACAGAAACATAAATCATTTTGAATTAGGAAACCGACCTGCAAAGCATGTATGTCATATATAACTAAGCTTGTAGGAACCCCTCTCTATACATGAACATTTGATAGCATTCTTGCCATTGTAAAAGCAGTTGCTACAACCCTTCTTCCATTCTTTCAAAAGAACATGTTGGAAAAAAGCAACAAAAAGCTTTAGTAGTGCAAATATACAGAAAGCTGCTAAAAATGACAGTTAGCGAGCAGAATGATGCAAGAAAGACAACATGAAATTTATGTATAGTTCATGACGTTAGTATATAGTTCATGGTGTTAACATATAAAAGTTTAATTATAGAGAAAAGTATTCAGTGCCAAAGTGAAGTGAGTTTAAAAAGAATGTTTACCAAATTTCCAGCAAGTAAGCAACGTAAAATAAGGTTCTGGTTGAAAATCAACATCAAAAATTAATGGGAGCAGGATCACTCTTTTTAATCTCAGATTTTTTCCTACGTCTACGCCTAAGCCTAATGATGGTTGAGCCCTAAGTTACTACACCCTCATGTTTTGGTTTATCATATGATGGGGTCTGCACTGTCTGATAATGAACGCCTTGTAGCTGCTCTCCACCTATTCTCATAGTAGAAATATATCCACTCTTGAATTTTCCATCAATTACACCACACATGTAAGCCTATTGGTGATTCTGTCCTTCAATGTTGCACTTAACAATTTTAAGTCTAGTAAAACATTCAAACTTATAAGAAAAAAGTTCCAAGCAAACAAAAAATAATTTAAAGGGGATTTTGGATTTGTGTTTATAAACGGATTATCTCATTACTGCTACTTGTGGTTGGAATGATCAGTTTTTATCCTTTGCATAAACTCATTCTCCTTCTGATTCCCATATTTGTTTAAACATTCTAAAAAACAGAATATGCAACTATTCATATGATTAGTTAAGGGTTGAAAAAAATAAATTTGGATACTCGGTTGTTAAATTAAAATTACCCTACGCCCTTATTTTAACTCCCATCTGGCCATCTCAAAAGATGTGTCTCCTTAGTTCAAAAGAAATGAAAAAAAGATTGTCCTCACCAAGGTTTTGCAAGGCAGCGTTACCATCACCAGCATCTTGAGTCCCACCACTGACAGTAAGTCTAGGTACCAACTTCCGCTTCATTTTCATTAAAGACCGTGAGTGCTTAACGTAATACAAACTGTGGGCCTTATCTAATAACATGCTACTATGACTTTCACAAATACGGTACGACAACTAAATCATAATCCACCTACTGAAACACGACGAATGCCCAACGCGATATATGTCCTCTAACAACCTACTACCACGACAGTCGCGAATATGACACGACAACGAAATTGTACACCACCAAGTTTTCTAAAGACTACGAATACACTATAAGAATTGTAGCAGACGCTACCCTTATATTTAAACCAAGATAATCTACGACAGTCGTATGTAGCACACAACACGCCACTAAGCACAATTTAACAGCTACTATTCATCAATGAGCAAACAAAGAGCAAAAACATACAGTAAATGGCAGCAAGTATAAGCAACAATAAAAAACGCAAACACATATAGCAACAAACATGTAAAACATGTTAGTAACGCAGGGAGAATACAAAACATGATACCAATGTAGATAACGAAGCTCTACCTTATTGACCGCAACTTCTGTCTTTATTATCGCCTTCATTGTTGCTCCTCCAGTAGATCCAATTATTAGTTCTAATGGAATCAAATCAAGTAAGATGTTTGAAGCTAAATATCAGTTTCAGAGTGGCTTATTCAGACTATTTATTTTTACTAAAAACGTTTTATGCGTCAAGTGTTTAAATAATTACAATTTTCGCACTAATACAACTGAAAATAAAATGACTTTTAACGGGTCAAGTACAATGCAAAACTAAAAATAAAATGACAAACCTGAGAAGCCGGTATACGGTACACGATCAAGCGAAGAAGACATAGTATGCGAACCCACACCGTCCACAGAATCTTCTTCTTCATTGGTCGACTAACATTGACTGTTGCACACAAACATTAGGCATTAAAAAAACCCTTTTGGTCATACTGTCGTAATGGGACCCCTGAATAGAAAAAACGTAAGTTAGTATCTGCTAATGCTCCTACTAAAGTTATGAACTGATTTAAAATTTCAACATTCTTATAAGAAAAAAAGGATTTAAAGTTCAAATCTTTGACCACTAAAAGGTTATAAACAAAACAGATGTGTTGCACTACTTAACACTCTTGGAGAAAACACAAAATATAGCTAACTTGATTGGTACAATGGGTAACAGCAAATAAAAGTCTCTGCTGCTAAATGCAGAGATTATAACAATAATAAATAACGTTTTATATAAAGTACTTCGTATAGACACTTAAACTCCAAATCAAGAAAATTGACACAAATATCATCTTCTTGGTATCATCTTTCGGACCTTCATTGGCCTCAAGATAATTTACAAAGGAAACTTGTCTTGTAATCTTACCCAAGAAACAACTCTTCAAACAACTATAACAATTATACCTCCTTATAAGCTCGTGACGGCTTATCCGCAACACAGCTAGACCGTCCACCTGCCATTATAAACCAAACACAAAACCCCAAATCACTTACATAAGTCTAATAATCGTGCAACAAACACTATAAGCACAATAAAGATAAAAAGGAACATATATGTGATGGTTTAGGAGTTGAAGGGGTTCGCAAAGACAGCTAAAACAGTGAGTTTCACTCAGTGTAGCACCGAAACGGGAACGGCAAAGGGATACGGGGACGATACGGGAACGGGAAACGGCAAAAATAAAAAATTCAAGATACGAGAACGGCATAGATACGGCAATAAAAAAATATAAAAAAATTAAAAATATATTAAAGAAAATCCAAAATAGAGGTTGATCTTAAATTTCCAACGCTCCTCCTATTTACACATTATTTTGTAATAAATTAGCTTCCAAATAAAACTTGTCAACTTAATAAAAGTTGCACATCAATTATTGTTATTTGGACATGATTTAAAAAATGGTTCGTCCAAGTATTACAAATTTACAATTATACAATTTAAAGTTGAATTTAATAAGGAAAATGAAACTAAATATAAAATCAAAATAGTAGGTAGCGACAAATAACACTAGTTTTTGTCTTGCAATAAATAAATGTTTTTTTCTCTCTCTTAATATCTTCTTCTACATCTTATTTTCTTCCATGGATGAGAAGGAAAACACAAGTCACAGACAACACAACATCAAATGAAATATATTCTCATGGCCATGAAAATGATGCCCCTTATACGTTTGATGCCCTGGGCTGTCGCCCGCACCGTGTCACAACCCGAAATTTTTAGAATTTTAAATTACTATTTTACCCTTCGACTTTTTGGTTCCTACTTGACTTTTGACTTTTTGACCTTTTACGGTGACATAAAAACGATTAGCGCGTAGCCGGTAAAATTTTTGAAACGTATTTAATTAATAAATCATAATTACGATTATTATCGCTGATTTGCAAATTTATTTTTCTAACTTATTTGACTTGAAAACGAGAAGATATATTTTATTCCTAAATTGATTTATCAAAAACGACCGTTAAATACTGTTTTCACGACTCGAACTCTAAAGCAATTTGATGTAAACCGACATTCCGAACAACTTTCTAGTTTTGCCCGAGACCGAGACCCGAAAACAGTCAGAAAGTGACTGAAATGCCCTCGCAAGATTATAGAAACAAGAAAATAATTAAATTATATTTAATTATCACTTTTTATTAAATAAAAATATTTAATAAATTATTTAGCATTTTATTTCAGAAACATTCGTTAAAAACGTGAATATATAAAGTAAAGTCTTATTTTAGGGACAAAAGTTACCCGTGAGACCAAATGGTACCAAATAAATAATAATGATTTTTAAATAAGTTTTATAAAAACATTTATAAAATAAGTCATGTAAATACTCATTTTTATAGGAAAAATGATTTGGAAAACAACGGCGCAACTTCCGTAATTTAATTCAATCGTTAACTAGTCCAAACGAGACCCGAACCATTACCTAACAAAAATTACATCTTTGGTCCCTCTGGTAATATTTATAATATCAACCCTAAACAATTATATACTTTTCATTTAATTTAAAACTTTCTTTATATAAATATAACACAATAGGGTTTCATTTCATTTATAACAAAACCCTACACACACTTCTCCTCCATCTCTAGTATATCCGGCGCCGCCCACCGGATTTCGGCCACTCGCCGCTCACTTCATCACCAACCGCCGCCGTCGGCCTCCTCCTCCAACAACCGACGCGCACCACTCTCTACACCACCTCCCTTACTGCCTCCATGGCTGCCATCCCCACGACCCACCATCTCCGAACCATCCACCACCACCACGATGCGGCTCAGCCGCCACCTCCATCACCACATCATCTCCTCGTCGCCGTTGTCACCACACCACTATCATCGACACCACAGCAACATCACCACCACAACAGCCACCCCCTCCGCTGTCGCACGTCATCAACCACCTCCACTACGCCACCTTCACCACCACTGCTGCCACCACAGCCACCTCCACGCCATCCCCACCGTCACCAGCAACCACTACAAGGGTATGTTTGGTTATGTGGATTGTCACCAACATAAGGGTGCGTTTGGCTGTGTAAAACAGCCTTCGGGTGTGTTTGGGTTTTGGTTTTAACAGCCCTAAAGAGGTGTTTGTTTCTGGAGTTAAAACAACAATAAGGGTGCGTTTGTCTCGCTGTTTTAACAGCAACATCATTAGGGTGCGTTTGGGTTAATAAAAACCCCAAATCGGTGTGTTTGTTTATGTGTAAAAACTGCCTTGCAGGGGCGTTTGGATCTGCGTTTAAAGAGGCGTTTGTTTCTGTGTTTTATGGCAGAAAAAGGGTGTTTGGTTATGGGTTTAACAGCCCATAAGGGCGTGTTTGGTTTTGCGTTTAATAACCATTAGATGTGTTTGGTTTTGTTTATTTAGTTTGTTAGGTATATATTGAAACACCAACATTTTGCAACATGGAGGGGAAAAATATTGAAATTTATGAATAAGGGAAACGTTGTATAAACGGCAAGGTCATGCCGAAATTTCTAAAAATTCTTATACTTAGTAGTTTTCAATAAAATTTCTATTATATTAAAAACCCGATAAATGGACAAAGTTATATAGTTTTAAAACTATTAAATTATAAATATACAATAACCCGGCGAAAGATCTTAAACTATGCTATTACAAACGAGATAACTATTTTAACAAAAACCCGTCAAGAAAATAAAATATTAATTTATAAATATTATTTTTATAAATCATGGACTAGGAAATAAAGTCATAACTTTTTGTAAAAACTTTAGAAACATCTTTTACTTATTTTGTAACTTTAAAACGTACGTTTATTTTTATACAAGAACATTATAACTATTAAAGTGGTGTTTTCCTAACACGTGTCAAATTATTTGGTCTAATTACTTTATCACATTCTTTATTATCACTTCGATTTATTCTTTTAAATGTTTCTTTATTATATAGTTCAACATATGAATTATGTGAGTGTTTATTTTCATATGTAATATATACGGAATATATTACATACTTTGCGTTTGCTTTTCGATTTATTTTATTTAACCAACCACCAAAACGCTTACCACTTGAAACCTCAATCATTTATCAACGCGACGCGTTGATGTACTCTTCCATCGGAAACCCAAATTCATCATCCTAAGCAAGTGAGATATAACCGTTAAGTTTAGCTGCATCTTCTTGGTCGAGCCGTTCCGTTCTCCGTTTGTGATGTGCTTATAATTTACATTTCTGCTAGTTGCTCTGCAACATCAAGGTGAGTTCATAGCCCCACGTTTTACTTGTTTTATATTTACCTTATTACTTTTGGGGTGAGAAACATGCTTGTTTACAAACTCGATTACTACACTGAATCTCAAACTCGTATACGTTGATTTCAAACTTGTTACATGATTGATATCACACTCGTTTTTACTTATGGATATAAGTACTTTAAGCTTTTACAAAAACGTTGGTTGTTTTTACTGGACACAAGTACTTGCGTGAGATATCCTTGTTTACGTGTTGCCTAAGTTAAGCGTTTATACCACTATTGCCCGAATTATCATGAACTGTCAATCTCTTGACTGGAGACCGTCGAGGACGCGGAGTGGAGATAAATAGATCTATTGGGACTATTATCCCTACCGGGTGGAGATAGCGCTCACTACCCACGGGGCGCCGATAAACGATATATTACATGTCGAACTGGTTAGGTGTCTTGTCGGGACACCTAGAAGAGGTCAAAACAAATACATAGCTAGCAATGTACATGCTATCTTTCGCAATTAGCTTCAGTGTCATGAGCTTAGTGCAACGTAAATACCCACCCCATTTTATGTGAAGTTATATCTCCTATAACTGTCACATACGTTTTGAAGTCTTGTGGTCCATACTACTTTGGTTGTACGTTTCTGATTACTAAACACTTTTCATAATACTGTGAGTGAAGCAGTATTTATTGAACATTTTGGATACTCGTAAATGTTTTGCTTAAACCTATGAATTCACTCAACTTTATGTTGACCGTTTTAGCATGTTTTTCTCAGGTGCTTAGCTTTGGACTTCTTGATGTGTCTATGAGGAGTCTAACAACAATAAGATTCTCTTTCAAGACTTTATTACCATTCATACTCGTTGTCTTTTGAAAACCAAATTATGCTTCTGCTATATTTTATTTTCGCTTCCGCAAATGTTTAATTTCCTTTAAATGTTGTAAAACTTATTTATTTTTAAACAATGCAACGAGTTATGATTTTCAAAACGTCTATTAGTGGTCGTTCTCTTGTGCCTTGTGTTCGGATTATGATGACGTCACGCCCTCGGACACGTATTCCGTCCAGGCCCCGTTTGGGGGTGTGACAGATTGGTATCAGAGCCAAGGTTATAGAGAACCAGGTAGATATCTAGGTAGAATATCTAGGTCTGGTCTATAACCAGTATGTGATCCTTACGTGCTTTTATGTGTGCCTTATACGTGCTTTTGCTATGGCGTATATGTGAGTATCATCTTGATTTGAGCAAGCTATGTTATTGGTTTTTACCTCAGCCAATGCGTTTTGAGTTGCGTTTGCTTTTAGTTTTTGCGCTTGAGCCTCTAAATTTTGCTATGAGCTTACGTTTGTCTTGCGCTTATCTATCTCTGCGGTAATCTTTTCTTTGCGGTTTACGTTTGCGATACGTATTTTTCCCCACTTGTTTATGTAGAAATTGTCTATATAAATACTAAATTCTTTTCTAAGACATTGTGAGTGATACAATGGTCTCTAAATCCTTTTCTAAGACATTGTGAGTGACACAATTGTCTCGTTTATTCTAAAACATCGTGAGTAATATGATGGTCTTTAAAACTTTTCACGACTTTACATTATATCGTTTTGCATAACTTTAAAAATTGTCGCAGTCTGCCGACCCCACTGGTTATCCTACTATTTGACTTTGAACACCCGTCCCATACTGTTGAAACATCTAAGCCATCTCGTTACGTCTCAATTTCTCTTACTTCTCATAACTCCTAGAAGCATGCCGATTAATTCGCCTACAACTTTAACCCATCACCTCATAACATCCCACTTTTGAAAACACGATTTTTGAAATTCGACTTACTTCATTCGATTTCGAAGTGAATACCGACGACGAAACAAGGAATGAGTTCCACGAGGATCGAGTGTATTGTAACCCAACGAATTGCTAATGCTATTGAAGCTAGTATTGTCTATGAGGAAAGAATCTACATGGCTCGCGACTAAATGGATTAGGTCGTACGCTAGGAAACCAAGGTAGTAAGAAATGCCAACAACAAAACGTCAAAGATACCGCTGATGTTTAGGGAGAGATTTTTCCTTATCTAGTGAACCCTAAGTAGACTTAGACTGAAATCTCTAAGAGTTTTGCACTAGTACTTACCTGTGAATTTCGTGTATTGTGTGGATTTTTCCTAAATCATTTGTTCAATTTGTGTCATGACGATTTTGTCAGTTACACTTTAATTCTCTAGTAAATATAAGTAAGCTACTCCTTTACCGTCTTACAACCATTTCACTATTATTATGTAAACTGTCTTACTGTTATTAACTAACTGGATGGTATCCTATGAACTATTTTAGTGTCGTCTTATAAACCTAGTTGTCGCGTTATGAACTATTTTACCACCAGTTTACAAACCGTTTGCTGATAGCTTCTTGTTTATTTCAACACCTTATAAACTATTTTGATATCATTCCATGAACCGTTTTGTCAACATTTTACAAAAGAAAATTTTCTAAAAAAGCAAAATATTTTTTTGATAATTTTTGTATTTTTTATGAATTATTTAAACTTTTAACGAAATTAAATTATAAAAAATACTAAACTACTACGAAAAATTCTGAAAAATTTACTAAAAATACTTTATACTATGATTATTCTACGAAAAATAAGAAACAAAAGTTTGGCTTAAAAATAAGCTCGTTATAAGCTGTTACAGCTTATTGGCTTAACAAGCCAAAAACTACCTTAAATAACTAATGCCACCCCGGGCCCCCATTGAGTCTTTACGAAAAGACCCACTTAAGGGAGCAAGGTGGTAAGGAGTGTGCTACAAAGGGGATCGTATCGAGAGGTCCCGGGTTCGAGTCTTGCTCACCCGGACCTCTTGTCTTTCCCCTTTTTTTTTCGAAAACTCAAAGAAGCAAAGTTGTTAAGCTCGTGGGGCTTAACAACTTTGTCAACTACAACTTTTGCTGAAAAGCTGTCAATAAGCTTAAAAATAAGCTTAAAGTCAACAGAATGCTTAAAGTCGCTTAAAAGTGAAAATAGCTAAGTCATTTTGGCTATTTGTGGTCGAATAAGCTAGGATTGAACTAAAACAAGCTAAAAAGGACCTAAACTAATCTAAATAAGCTAAAAAAGGCTAAGTGCTTAAACCTAAATAAGCTGTGAAGAGCTTATTATGACAGAAACTAAAAATAAAGCTTAAAAGCTAAAAGGCTAAGCTTGGCACTTAAATAAGCTAGCAAAAAGGGAATAAGCCAAAAAAAACTAACTAATTTAACCTACAAAGCTATGAGGAGCAACAATGAGCTTATGAGAGGAGCTAAATAAGCCAGGGAAGAAAAATAAGCAATCCCTACACCTAAGTAATGTAAAAACAGTCAAGAGGCCAAGTTTGGGCTTAAAATTAAGCCAACAAATAAGCTCACTAAGGGCTGAAACTTAAGTGGCTTATTTGACAGCTTATTAAAAGCTGTCAAATAAGCTCAAATTGAAAAGAAAACTGAAAACAGCTAAAGTACCCTAGCTTATGGACTTGTGCACAAAGTTTGACATTTTAAAACTCATAAAAACTTGCTGATTTTTAAGGTGAAAAAGGTTGTTTTGGATTTTTAAAGCTGTTACTTGAAACACTTGGTGAATTTTGACTTAACAAGTCAAAAGAACCAAGGGGTTTGACAGCTTGGTTTAACACCACAAAACACACACTTTTCAAATCACAGTTTTGAAAAGGGTTTTGAAAAGCTTTGAAAAACAATTTTGAACTTTGAAAACTTTTGAAAAAGCTTTAAATAAGCTTAAATCTTAAGCTTAAACTAAACTAGTTACCTCAACCCATACACATACCCTTTTTGACCCGTTTTTAGTGCTGACCCAAACACACCCTTAATTTCTGAAATGGTCTTAAAAACTTATGAAATTTTACTTAAACTGAATTTTTTAAAACACCAACCCTACTTAAGCCATTTAAGACAGTAAAAGGACAAATAGAAAAGCAAATAAGCACTTAAAAAATGAAAATAAGCTAGGGTCAGAAATGAGCTTTACTTGGCAGTTTTAACTAAAATTTCATATAAATGAAATGAAAGGCATAAACAAGCATAAATACACATTAATAAGTATAATAACAGCAATAAGCTAAAAATAAGCTGAATAAGCTTATTGCTACAGTAAATAAGCAAAAAGTGAAAGAAAAGTACCCTTGATCCTTTGCTCAAAAAGGATCTTTTGAGGACCTAAATAAGCTCTAAATCCTACCCAGCTTATAATCAAGCTAAACTAAGCTGAAAACCCAATAAGCCTTCCATGTTAGCTTATTCCTCCAAGCTTTTTCAATCCAACAGTAACTTGCTATTTCCCTTTTGAATTTTTAAAAGTTTGGTGAGAATGTTTGTAAGACAATGATATAATAGCTTGAATGTGAGCTTAAGAGATTTTTAGAACACTTAGAACATAAAAAAATTCACTGAATTTTCATTAACCAAGAAGTACAAATACAAAGAGACTTTTAAAAACTAATTATACTTGACTAAAAAAAACTTGTAAAACTGCATAAAACTAACTAAAAACTTAAAACTACATAAAAACTCACTTAAAAACTAACTGGTAGCCACAAGGGCTTTACAATCTTTATATAGAAAAAAGAAAAACGACTAGGACTTTGTGTCTTTTCCCTTTGTGCTTTCTTGTAGACACACAAACACAGGTGTGTTTGTTTTGTGAGGGGGGAAAGCAAACAAATCATGGCCTTCAATTCTTCAAAAGTCAATCTTGGCCGTTGGGATGGTCATTGAGAAGTGTGGGATTGCCACATTGGCAATCTTACAGCTGGGAAAGTTAGTGGAGGGGGGAGGAAATGGTTTGTCCATGGGGTGGTTTGGGTTGCAGGGTAAAAGAGGGGTGGAGAAACCCGTGAATTTTGTACTATGTTTTGGGCGGGAAAAAGAGTTATAGAGGTTGGGGGTGACAGGGTGAATGGTTTGTGGAAATGGCAAAGTTGGCCCCTCAAAGTGATATGAAGGAAGCGAGAAAAGGAGTTATAAAAGAAAGTGACAGGGACGGGTTTGTGTAAATGGCAAAGTTGGTCCTTGATGGTGTATACGGTTCTTGCAATCTTCGTCCTTGTGGTGTTATAACTTTTGGGGACTTGGCAAAACAAGTCCCCAAGAGTTATAACACTCTTTGCACCCGTAGTCCTTGGTGTATACAAGTTAGGGAACTTGACAGCTTTGGCCCTTGGAGTATAACTTTGCAAAAATGGCAGTTTGGCCCTTATCTTCCTTTCTCCTCTTTTCTTCTTTAAATATAAGTTTAGGGATTTACAATTTCAGTCCCTAAACTTATATTTCTTTGACTTTTGGCCTCGGGGTTGACTTGGGTTGACTTTGACTTTGACCAGTTGACTTTTCTGTTGACTTTTTGACTTGATTGACTTTTCGGCTTCGATTTGGCTTTGTCTTTCACAGTCTTTTCCATTCCGAGTCCGGTTTTGTCGTTTTGGCTTTGTTTTTCGTCCTTTTCTTAGTTATCCGTTCCTGCACAATACAATTAGCAAAACAAGCGTATATTTGGCATTTTAAGTCCGTTTTTGGTTATTTTAGCTCGTTTTTAAAGGTAAAAGGTATGTGTAATTAAGCACATACCAAAATCCCCCATACTAAGGTATTGCCGTGTCCTCACGCAATGTTAGCCCCTACGTGTCACGCCTTACAATATCTAATGTAATTCCTTATAAGTCGACATATTTTAAGGCTAACAATCTTCCCCCAATATGTGGACATACGGAATTACTTACAATGTTCCTATCAAGTACAAATACAAACAAAATAAAGACTTCCAAAGTACTTCCAGTGCTGAAGATGACATCTTTATCTTCTAGTCTTGATACTTGTACTCCAGCTTGGATCTTCTGTGACTTTACTTGATCTGGAACCATTGTAGTATACATGACTTGGATTAGCTTCCCCCCAATTCATGCCGCATATCTTGAAAAGTTTTTCATAGACTCTTTTTGACGAAGTTTCTGAATCAGCTTCCCCCCAAACCAACATTCGTATCTTGAGCAGATTCTAAAAATTTGATGTAGCTCGAATGACCTTCTAACATTGACATTTAAAGTGCACAGCGGAATTTTGTAGAAGAATCATCCACCTGAGGTACATACTTTATCCCTTTTAACAAAGTTGAAACCGTAGTACCAAAATCAATTAAGACCTGAAAATGCACTTTTCTTCCTCCAAGATAGTGCTGATGTGAATTGCTACACTAAAGTCAACTAAGTCCCGAGTGTGAGTAATTTATCCCTTAAAGGAATCATCCTTCACATGTGTACATCTTACATCAACTAATACTGCTTCTATACTATATCATGACATTTGGTCTTGGTGAATATTCGTTCGGGGGTACATGCGATAAATCAGCAACAAATCTTCTCACGCTTGTAGAATACTTAACACACACCATACTAAGCAAAGCAGTATAAACTAATTCCACCTGGAAGTTGACCTGATTACATCAAAGTGTAACAACTCACATTTTTACATCTTTTTACATCAATAAATATTCAATTATTTATTTTAAACTTTTACGCGTTCACTTTAAATTTTCATCGTTTAGCTAAATCGCGTAAACTAAAAATCATCGTTCAACGTAAACAGGCACCAAACAAATTAATGTTTATGGCAAGTGAGTGTTATAAAGTTATTAGGATGATAATTTATAACTTTACGCTTTTTATTTTTATTGGTTACGTAAAACGTTTACGTAATGCAATAAAACTACACTTTTGCATGCATGGCAAACCATAAACCCATTTAGACTTCAACAAATACCCACCATAATACCCAATACTTAAAATTTACAAAATATACTCACTCCTACAACCCCATATCCGGTTATACATACATTTGCACACTATACTTGAAATTAAATCTAACAATGCTCCACTAACACTAATAAACTATCATTCTTGTTATCCAATGGATCAAATTGCCACCTTTAACCATTTTTTTGTTCCCTTTGTGTCCAAACCTATGGAAAGCAACAAGAACCAAAGAGAAGACCAAAAAACCAAGCATGTAAGACTTGTCATCTCACTTCTTACACAATGTAAGCTTCCAACCAAACATGTCCATAGTCTTACAAGCCCTAAATGATTTTAAAACTCATTTACCTTATCCTCTTGAACCCTAAACCGGCCACAATCAAGGAACACACCAAAAACCATTTGTTGGTTTTGTTAAGATGGTATTACTTCATACTTGACTATATATAGATGCCATAAAGTATAAGTATACACACACTTAACTCTTTTAAGCAAAAAAACACAAATACTCTCTCTTGCTCACTCCATACTCACGGCTCACTCATAACACCCTAATACCATTCATAGTTTTGATTTCTAAGGTATTTCAAACATACAAGGTTCATTGTTAGGCATATCTAAGGTGTATTGGAAGCTTGGTTAAGTGGTTAAAAGGGTCTTGCAAGTAAAAGAAGAACTAGGGTTTTCTTGGTAAAGTTAGGGTTTTGTGGAAGTATTCAAGATTAAATACTTGGGTTTTGCTTGTGTATCATCTTCACTCATCTTCATTAAGTTCTTCTAAGAACCCTAAAATTTTTATATTATTAATTTCATGTTTTATATAATTATTATATAGTTAATCACCACCTAGGGTATTTTATAAGTTTATAAAATAGATTTTTGCACACATGTAAATTCGAATTTCAATTTTTGTAAAATGTTATGATGCTAAAATAATGATAGAAGGCAAGAACACACTTTGTATAATTATTTGTTAATTTATAAAATTACTTTATAAATTAATTATATAAAAGTTTATTTATTAACTTTATGAATAAATAAATGTGAAGACATGTATTCTTAGAAATATTCTTGGACACAAACTAAAGGACTCAAATTATATCAAGGATGTGATATGACATAAAGTAGAGGACTTGTAGTATTTTAATCAAGTGAAAAAGTATATAAAATAAGTTATAAAACTTTTAATTTAAAAACTTAATTTGCTACTGTTTAAATTTGAACCTAATTATGATTATTTTATATTTTATACAAATAATACATCTCATACGGATCGTAAGCATATAAAGAACCCGAAAATCCGAATTATAACGAAGAAGTTACGGAGTTTACAAGATTATACGTAAAAGTGTTTTTATAAAAGTATTTTTATAAAAACTACAAGATTTTCAAATCTGATAAAATATAAACATGTTTTTCTGAAAAAGTACAACTTATGAGGATTTCAAAACTATAAACTACACCAATAATGGATTTAAAACGAAGAAGTTACGTTATTTACGAATTTACGATAAAAAGTATTTTTATAAAAGTAATTTTATAAAAACATGCTACTGTTTATAATAGTGGGCTATTGGGAAATAATTTTCTTAGATAGAACTTTTAATTACGAAGACGTGGACATAAGAATCACTAAAAACCGAATTAAAACGAATGAGATGTGATTATTATACGATTTTAATAATTAAAATTTATAAAAAAGTATTTTTAAAATTTTCACTTACTGTTACTGTTCATAACAGTACATACCAATATAATGAATGTAAAGTTCGATTAGATTTTTAGTTTGTTCCGGACGAGGAGGCACGTTTTTCTCCCTACGGTTCTCTAAGAATACGCTTTAAACCACGATTTAAACACCTCGACTTGCACCACTTGTTTGTGAGTGATATGCGGTGGAGAGAGATGAGTAACTCCGTACTTAAAGCATGATCCTTTGTAAATGGGTCTTTGCAAATGTGGTTCCGCGAATCACTTTGATTGTTCGGGTGGGCACCAATCGAGAAGAAGAAAAGAGATTTTTTATAAAATTTGCAAAAAACTTCGGGCTTCATTGGTGGGAGCGCTTTTGCCTTCAACCCATTTTGACAAGTAGTAACAGCTCGAGTATGTACTTGTTCCCTCTTGAAGCTGGGACGGCCCCATATAAAATCAATGACCCCAGATGTCAAAGATTTCGCAAAACTGGATGGAGTTTTGTGGCATCTCATCACGTTGCGTAAATTTTTCCTTGACGTTGTCAAATGTCAGAAACGGGTTGACAAATCATGGGCATCATTGTAGATGGTTGGGCCAATAGAATCTGAATCGAAGACCTTTTCTTGCGGGGGGGGGGGGGGGGGGGTGGGTTGCTGTGTAATTGGCACCATAGTGTCCCCCAGTGGGTCCACTGTGGCAAGCTTTGAGAATGTCTAAAGCTTCTTGCCCAGAAACACAACGTCTTATCACCTGATCAGCACAGATCTTAAACAGGAAGGGGTCGTCCCAGAAGTAATGTTTAACATCTTTGAAGAATTTATTCTTCTGTTGGGACGACATTCCCTTGACAATAAACTTTCCCGCATGGTAGTTTGCAAAATCTGCAAACCATGGGGTATTATCATCTTTAAGAGCAATAGATCCAAGGGTTTCGAGAGGAAATGCTTCATTTATTTCCTTGTTCTCGAACTTATCTTGGTGAGGATTTTCCAGTCTTGAAAGATGATCTGCAGCAAGATTTTCTGCTCCTTTTTTGTCTCGAACATCAATGTCAAATTCTTGGAGCAAAAGAATCCACCGCATCAGTCTTGCCTTAGCATCCTTTTTGGCAAAGAGATACTTAATGGCTGAATGGTCTGTATACACTATGCTTTTGGACATAACAAGATATGAACGGAATTTTTCGAAAGCATACACCACGGCAAGTAATTCTTTTTCGGTCGTAGTGTAATGAGTTTGAGCCTCGTTCATAGTCTTGCTAGCATAGTGTATAGGTTGAAAATGCTTGTTTTTTCTTTGCCCGAGGACTGCCCCAATTGCAAAGTCGCTTGCATCACACATGAGTTCGAAGGGCAAGTCCCAGTCGGGAGCAATCAAAATTGGAGCCTCGGTCAATTTTCTTTTAAGTGTATTAAAGGATTCGATACACTCTTCTGAGAAGAAAAATGGAGTCTCTTTTTCAAGCAAGTGAGTCATAGGACGGGCAATTTTTGAAAAGTCCTGAATGAATCGTCGGTAAAAACCGGCGTGCCCAAGGAAACTACGGACACCTTTGACAGTAGTCGGATGAGGGAGTTTAGCTATAACTTCGACTTTAGCTCTATCAACCTCAATTCCCGACTTAGAAATTTTGTGTCCAAGAACAATGCCTTCCTTCACCATGAAATGGCTTTTCTCCCAATTTAGGGACAAATTGGTGTCTTCACACCGTTTTAACATTTTCTCCAAATGGGATAGGCATGTAGAGAAGGAATCTCCGAAGACCGAGAAGTCATCCATGAACACTTCCATTGTTTTTTCGATCATGTCATGGAAGATTGCCATCATACATCGTTGAAACGTGCCGGGTGCATTACATAGCCCAAAAGGCATGCGGCGATAGGCAAACGTTCCGTATGGGCATGTGAATGTTGTCTTCTCTTGATCCTTTGGGTCAATGGGAATCTGAAAATAACCCGAGAAGCCATCGAGGAAACAATAGTATTGGTTTCCCGCGAGTCTTTCGAGCATTTGATCCATGAAGGGCAATGGGAAATGGTCTTTTCGGGTGGCTTCATTCAACTTTCTATAGTCAATGCACACTCTCCACCCCGTGACCAATCGAGTTGGTATCAAATCATTATCATCATTCTTGACGACGGTTATGCCACCCTTCTTTGGTACACAATGTATCGGGCTTACCCATGGACTGTCAGAGATCGGATAAATTAATCCGGCGTCAATAACTTCAACTTTAGCACGATCGACCTCAATTCCCGACTTAGAAATTTTGTGTCCAAGAACAATGCCTTCTTTAACCATAAAATGGCTTTTCTCCCAATTTAGGGACAAATTGGTGTCTTCACACCGTTTTAACATTTTTTCCAAATGGGATAGGCATGTAGAGAAAGAATCTCCGAAGACCGAGAAGTCATCCATGAATACTTCCATTGTTTTTTCGATCATGTCATGGAAGATTGCCATCATACATCGTTGGAACGTGCCGGGTGCGTTGCATAGCCCAAAAGGCATGCGGCGATAGGCAAACGTTCCGTATGGGCAAGTAAAAGTTGTCTTCTCTTGATCCTTCGGGTCAATGGGAATCTGAAAATAACCCGAGAAGCCATCGAGGAAACAATAGTATTGGTTTCCCGCGAGTCTTTCGAGCATTTGATCCATGAAGGGCAATGGGAAATGGTCTTTTCGGGTGGCCTCATTCAACTTTCTATAGTCAATGCACACTCTCCACCCCGTGACCAATCGAGTTGGTATCAAATCATTATCATCATTCTTGACAACAGTTATACCACCCTTCTTTGGTACACAATGTATTGGGCTTACCCATGGACTGTCAGAGATCGGATAAATTAATCCGGCGTCAAGAAGTTTTTCAACCTCTTTTTTGATGACGTCATGGATCTTTGGGTTTACCCGTCTTTGACTCTGAACTGTTGGTTCGTAGTCCTCTTCCATAAGGATCTATCTATTTAAGTATTGAACGTGTTTGCTTAAAATTGTAATCGTTAAGTTAAATCGCGTACGCCAAAAATTAGCGTTCAATGTAAACGGGCATCAAACAATTAAATGTTTACATCAAGCAAGGGTTATATAATTATTTTAAGGATAATTATTAACTTTGTTCATTTTATTTTTATCGGATACGTAAAGTGTATACGTTTCGCGATAAATTGCGTTTAGGCACTCCCGGAACCACAAAAACTTTCCTACGCTTCAACAAATACCCACTTTTATACCCAATACATAAAAATTACATAAATATATAATGTATATCTTTGTTTTGCCGAAATACTTGCATCATATACAAATATAGACATGAAAAATGTCATAAGACTTGCAACTTGGTCAAATGAGTACCATACTTCATGTAAGTAAAACCATACTTGTCCTTTTAACTCTTGTGGCCATACCAAAGACTAAGAACCATGCCTTGCACCTTACTTTGACTCCTAGACCCATTACTTGCACCTTACTTATACATTACATAAAGAGAAGTATCATATATGCATATCACTTAACAAAAAAATCAAACAAACTTCTCTTTTGGCACATAAGAGCTCACGGCTCAAACAAGTATCCCAACCAAATCCATACAAAATTTTCTACAATCCATACACTTCTATATACATCTATTCTAAGGTATACTAAGGCATTTGCAAGCATTGAATCACCATTTCCAAGTATTTCTCAAAGAAAAGAAAGTTAGGGTTTCCATTAAGAAAGTAAGGGTTTATTAGTGCAAGCTTGGTTTTTGTGGCTAAACAAGGGTTTAGTACTTGTACATCATCATCCTCATTCATCATAAGGTCCATTTAAACTCTTTATGTTGCTATATCTTTCATTATTATGCACATGATTATTGTATTTAGCTTAAATCACCATTTAGGTTTTATACATAAAAATGAAGTTTATACTTGAAATGATTATTTTACACACTTTTATATATGTTGTGTTATTACTTACATTATGTTAAAAAGGATGAGAAAATATTGTATCAAGTTATTTTAGTGTAAAAATGATTATTTACAAAACTAGTAAAATAAGTTACTTAAGTAAATATTATGATATTAAGTATTATCATGGATTTGTTAACCTTGGTAACTAGAACATATGAGGACTACTATGGACAATGGACATTTAATATATGTATGATTTATAATATATATGATATATGAGACTTGGGATAAAATACAAAAGTAGTAAAGTATAAAGAAAAGGTTACAAATGGAGTCAACAAGCTTAAGCAAAGATTCTGTCCAAAATTCGAAATTTTACATACTTATTTTATATTTTTATAAGATAATAAATTTCACGACGATTCCGAAAAGGTAAGAAACTTGTTAAACGGATTAATAACGAAAAAGTTACGTTAAAAATGAGTTATACGTTAATAAACGAAGTCGTAAATAAAATTTTATAAAAACATTTTTATAAAAATTCCAAACAGTAAGTATTAATATTTTTAATAAATAATACATATTTT
>BQNB010120203.1:0-20675 GCA_026074375.1 Tanacetum coccineum
AGTCTTTATCTTGAACCCAACATCAGCACATCAGATTTGCATTGGTAATTTTATTAATACAAATATTCTCGTAAAAACGATATTTATATGTAATGATGTTCAAGTTTTGATAATAACAAATATAGTGTCATACTACGTAAAAGTTTACGTAAACACATATAATACTACGGTATTTAATGTCATATTACGGTATTTAGCTTTACGTAAAAGTTATTTAGTTGTAAGAATGATCAAATAATATATTTTGTCATGCATACTAGTTTAATCATTTGCATAAACACGTGTAACTTGCTTACATCTTTACTAAATAAATAATTTCAAGTAAACACATACTTAATAAATAACTAGTTGCTTTAGTGAATAAGACAAAATAAGATTAACCATAAATGAAAACAATGTTTCCATATCTTTTCAAATCTAGCAAGTATTTCCACTTTAATGTTAAGAAGTTTTTTTGCTTCTAGAAACTTGTACTAAATTAGATATTTAAGTACAATTAGGAGAGTTTGAAAAGATTTTTTTGTTAACCATTAAATGACAAAAAAAAAAAAAAAAAAAAAAAAAAAACGGCTATGACCACCCAACGGATCATGATTCCACCAAAAAAAAAATGAAATTTGGATCCACTGTGTTTAGCGGATATCCATCGATTCTGTGTGTGAGCCAGATCTGAATTCAACATTATTTTTCTATAAATAGAAGCCATATGTTTTCAATTCAAATAACTCTTTCTCATTCTATCTCTAGCATATTTAGTTTAGCATTTGAATACATTCATTCTTTGATCATTATACTTCTTATACAATCCATTACAAGTGATCTAATCATTCCACTCTTTAGTAAAGAACACAAAAGAAGATCTCAAGACTTCAAGTGTTATAAGTTTAGTCTAGTTGTGTCATCACACTGTTGTGATATTTATCCAACATCATCTATCTCTTTTTAATCATTTTTGTGTGATTGGTTAGTATTTAAGGCCCTAAAATACAAACTAACGTTTAGGTTGGTTCTACCTCGAAGTAGAACTTAGTATTTAGCTTTGTGTCAAAAAAAGTGTAAGCGACGTTGTATGGTTTTCTCCGCATAAAGGGAGCTTGGTGACATAGTGAAGAGAACTCTCGAGTTGGGTACTCAGGGAGTAGAGTAGGGCGAAAAAGAGCTTCATAGCCGAACCACTATAAATCATCATGTCTTTGGTTTGATCTTTCCTCTCTTTACTTAGTTACATATTGCATGCATTCATTTGTTTATTGCATTACTAATATATACATACTTACATATCTATTGAGTCCACATAAGAAACTAGTTCTAAGTTTTAATTTTTTAAAACGGCAAAAACTATTCAACCCTCTTATAGTTTTCCCCAACTTCTTTGTAAAATACAAGCATCATAATGAAGGATTTCTTAGCATATTGATATGAAGTGTCTGGAAAATATTAAGGTGTAATTGCATCTATCATGATTCTCTTGGGATACAGATGATCTCGTGACTTAATATTAGCTAACAATAATAAGGCATCAACATCACAATTGAATTAGTACCTACGCAGCACAACCGCTTAATGAACCATCACCAAATGAGCTAGTGTTTGTATAGCAAATGATGGACATATGGCATTGCTGTGGTTGATAATTCTGTTGAATCAGTTAGATAGTCCTTTCGACCCGTACTTAACCCACTCATTTTGCAATGTCTAGTCACAATAAATTTGTTAGGCACAATTGTGAAGTAAGTCTAACTGGTAAGGCGTGTTTACATGAACAAAGAATCATTGTTAGCAGTTGGAGGACTTCCTTTGCTAGAGGAAATGATAAGAAGTTTCGGTTCTCCAGGGGCAGTGGCGGCCCTCTGCTTGAATATCTCCTCTTTAGAACAAGTTAAACGCAACATTGGTTTAAGCGACATGGTTCCTTTTATGATGAGTGCTCTTGTGTAAAAGATTAGGTGGTGGAATCCTGAATGTAAATCTTGATGCCTTCATCGCGTTGTACATCTTTCAACCTATCCACTCAAACATCTCTAGCTCATGACATTAGGCTTCTTATGCCCTTTTCAACCCACTCATTGATGATTACACGGACACGTGTACAGAGATAGTAATAGCCGTTTTTACCAACATGGTCAACTTAGCAAAATATGACATCATATCGACCCCGAGTTTAGTTTAGCGCACTTTCATCCGTTCTTGATAATGTTAAGCCTATGGTTCACGAGCAAGTTGTGGCTTTCCTTCTGATTTTAAGCATAAAAAATGAGAAGTCCATTCAAATGGTCCTTGATGCGGCAGGTTGTAGCATCGAAGTTTTACAACCCTCTTACGCATAACACCTAATCGTTGTAGACTTGTAGAGTAGTATAGGCAAGACTCGAGGGGGATTGATCGTTCTCTAGGGGAATATTAAGGTACGGTCAAAAAGTATGTCACTAAGGTCTAAGGGTTTAGCGAAGCGTATTTTTGTATATTTACGTTTTTAGAAAGCAAGTAAATCCAATATTTTGAGAAAAGGTTTTAGCTAAATTAATACGCTCCTAATTATGCAAGAAATATAAATTTGGTGGGAACTCATATAGGTAAAAAAAAGTGCTCATTTAATCATGCATTACTCTCTAGTTTCTCTACCTAATCTATCGTGTTTTCACTCCCTTGTTAGTGTAATTTAAAATATTCCCTAATTCAATTACAGGGTGGTCAGTCCGCGACTATGTGATCACCTAGGTAGATAGCGAATAGCAATGCTTTTCCTATCTAATAGTTAAACCACACGCAATAAATACTAACCTAAATCTACTACCTAATACATAGGGTTTATTGATTTGTCACGTTTTAATAGATGTCTAGCTACTCTATGGTTTTGTAACTAGTTTTCTACTACCTAACGTGCACACCATTAACAAAAAACAATAGATCGAGTTAATTAACAAGGTTTTATACAATCATAAGCAAACACTATTAAATTTAGCCTAACATGTTAACAATGAGAAAAGATAAAAAAATAATCAAACAATTGAAAGACATCATATTGAATGATTAAAGGTTGAATACTCAACTCAATGTTACACGTGAGTTATGGAAGTAACAAGGAAAAGAAAAGCCCTAAAATTTGTCTAAGTATCAGCTCCCTAAATCTCTCTAAGTTTCCACACAAATTTTTGAAAATAATGCAATAATATATATAGAAAGTTGTCTCTGACGGTGTCAAGTTATGCCCGTGAAGCCATCATCTCGTCGACTTCGGGTTAGGGTTTTCTCCACTGCCTTATTTTGACGGTGACACAAAAGGTCGTGGCGCCTCCCTTAGACATCTTGACCCCGTGAGTGAAGCCGTCGAGATTTACTGGTTTGTCAGAATCACATTTATTTTGACACTTTTTAGGCACTTTTGGTGAAGGCGTCAGAAAGGTAGACACGAAGCTAAAAAGTGTATTTTGTATTTGTTTCTTTTCCAAATCGATGCAAGTCACGTGTATTCCATCCAAGTGCTTCCCAAGTGCCTAAATTCTAAAAACAAAGGATGTAGTGCATTAAACGAATATATTTGTATGATTTTAAGGGTTAAATTACTCAAAAAAATGTATAAAATTACACCTTATCAAATAAACATACACTTGGGATTTGCCTGTCCCAAGGAAATGAGTTTTTTTAACTAATAAATAGCAAAGTCGGGGGGCATATACACTATTATAAAAGCACAGAAAATATACACTAGCATCTCACATAAGTGTTTGGAATCTCTCATCTCTCTGGTGTATACATGATATATAGCATAACAGGAAATGGGAAAATTTCACTCACTACTTGTCATAGCATATAGATTACCATAAACTTGATAATGGATCAAACCTCCATCACTTTCGCTAAACACCTAGAATTCACTATCAAAGAGGTCTTGACAAAGGTTTGTAATGATAGGTGAAGGGTATGAAAAACACGGTAAGGGATAACGGGTTCCAGACAACCGCTCAAGTTTAAGTAATTTTGTCCTAGGTAGAAAGGCCCGAAAGCCTAAAGCTATGATTTATACTTGCTCTCTCCCTGAAGTGGATGTGGAAAAGCGAATATTTTACTGGTGGCAAGTTAATCATTCATAAAATTACATGAAAATACAAGGCGCTGCTAAGCCAAGACTCAACAAAACTTCTACTACTCTTACAAAACTCTACATCAAACTATTTTTTTTGTTTTCTCGACTCTTTCTTAACTTAAACATAAGCAGGATGACAGTCCCTATATCTATCATAGTTTTTTGTTTTTTTTTCTTTTTTCATCATTTTTTTCTATTATTTTTTCTTTCTTTTTCGCTCTTTTTTATATACAATTTTACCATGCATCATTAGTCTGCTGAAATGAAATAAATAATACACGGCTCGGGATTTATATTGACATTCTTACACTTGAGTTTTTACAAAACTCAATAATAGTAACTAATTACCTGAATTAGAAAGATTAATAAACATGGAGTGAATTAAGTGCATGGGGGTTCTAAATTGACTTTCTTTCTTATTTATTCATAAAATAAAAACTACCATGAGTCCCAATCGTCCTAAAACTATTTACACTACCAAATGAATCGACTTAGCAATCAAGCAATTAAGCAAACAATTAACTAGGGTTAAGCAAATGTGATCACAATAATGTACTAAAAATGAGTAAGGGGGCTAAGGTGATTTGGGGGTAACATGTAAGTGGGGTGTAAAGAATGCTCTTCAATAATAATCTAGAATCTACCAGAAAATCACGAGAATAGTATAAAAGATAGACGTAGAGGGATGTACTAGGGTCTAGGCGTATCTCGGACTAAAGATAAGTGCAAAGAAAGGATGTGGGGTAGTTACATGACCAATGAGATCATCATAGCTATAACAAACGCTTGCTAAAAACGAGGTTTATCCTAATGCCTCTTATCACTTAGTAAATCTTAATCACACGAATGTAATCTCACTAGCGGTCTCGGGATGCATCATTAAAACAAGTTCTATAATCTATATACTACTGATACACTCAAACATTTAAAATGAATGCTATATAAGGCACTCCTCACAATTTGAGGGTAAATTTTTTAGTGGTAGGGTTTTTGTGCTAGTAATATAAGTCATATCTATGAGATGCTCTTAAAACTACAGTGTGACCAATAAATTCCATAAAAAATTAAAGTTGGGCCAAAGTTGCCATTCTAAACTAGGGGTGAGCATATGTCCAAGACCAGACCGGCCAAGACCGGACCGGGACCGATACCAAAAATGGTTTCAAATGCCGGACCGCAACCACCGGAAATGGTACGGTCACGGTCCGAGTCGGTCCGTCGTTCGGTCCGTCCTACACGACAATTATCACGGGTTTTGTCGGACCGACCAAACCGACCTACGCGAGGACCGACTTGGTCTAAAATACCAGACCGCAGACCGAACCAAAATACCTTCGGTCCGGTTCGGTCTGGTCTTCCGGTCCGGTATGCTCACCCCTATTCTAAACTATGTTTCATTATATTACACATCGTTTTAAAACAAAGCAAATGCAATTGAATGAATAGTTTCTAAGCCTTTATTACCCTCCCTACACTTAAAGTGAACATTGTTCCTGATGTTCTAAAAGCACACGTAAAATGAGAAAGGAAAAATAAATGAAAGGGAAAAGAAACTAATACTCCCTTGTTTGCTCGGTATCAAAGAAGAAACATGATAAACCGGCTAAATCCTCTTCTAAGAATTTTCCAATAGAAATCCTAAGAGCTCCCAGACTCTTCTCATCCAATATAACCTGAAAATCTAAGACAAAAAACTATACCCGCGTAAAATCGACAAGAGATAATATATAACTTGCAAAATTAACATAAACTAAATCCTACGAAAGCAATTTAAGATAGGATACTTGTACTAATGTTAGAGCGGATTTCTGCAAAAAGATTGGAAAAATTAAAAATCTTGAAAATTCTACAAAAGTAAGTTTTTAAAAATTCAAAAAATGCATTTGTGTCTTTTTGCAGGCTGACGGTGTCGGGTGTAAAGCCTGACGCCGTCAGAATGTATCTGATAGTTTGCATTTTCGTTTTCTAGAAAAATTTATTAAAAAGTTCCTATGAATTATTTCTGAAAAAGTTACGGCATAAGCCACGAAAATGGTTAGTACAAGTATATGACTCAAACAAACGAACAAACATAAACTGCAAATTAACTTAAATTATCTATTTTACATGTTTGATAAAATGTGATTCTTAATAACCAACTAATTCCTCCTTACGCTTGTTTTATGCATAAAAAACCTTTGTATGTAATTAAGACAAAGTCAAAGATAAAACAAAACATGATCACATAGCATTCAAACATATAAGAACAAATAATAAAGATAAAAATACATGACACTCCTAGAATGCATAAAAATAAATATGGGTTGCCTCCCACTAAGCGCTTATTTTTATTTACGAGTCTTGTAGCTAGACTTAAAGTCACAACTCCTTAAGTGACTCCATCATCCGTTTACTACCAATATCATCTTTGTTCACTTTGTATTTAGGTCCTAATTCTAGGCATTCCTTATAAAAGCCAAACATCTTCTTCATCACATAATCTACTCCTCTTCTCTTATCAGCATCACTTCTAAAGTAGACCGCTTACATTTAATCTTACTCAAGATTTGACACCAATCGATATTGTTTTACCTTATGGGGCATTTGGTAAGAAACTTCGTCTACTTTATTTGTGAACTTAATTACACCTATTGAATGATCATAGGTTAAGTTGGATACCTTAACAAATGTTTTTAGGGTTATGGAGATCTCTTCTTGGTGCAAGTTGTTTCTTCATAATCCAATTATATTGTATACTAGACATGAAATTCACGGGGGAGTTTAGGTCAATCTAAGCTTTTCTCACATGCACGTAACCTATATTACATGGTATACTTATACTCAAAGGGTCTCTTCCTCCTATGATGGGGAGTCTCCTATGGAAAAATGGACAAGGACCGTGCACTAGGTTTTTATGGTAAGCTGGTCCATCCTTTGTGGAAAATTTGTCAAAGTAATCGACACCTATTTCCTCCCTTTCTTCTTCTTCCTCAATTTCTTTTTTAACTTCCTTCTCTACATTCTCATTCTTCATTTCCTTAAAAAATCTCTCAAATCCTAGTTCTATTTTTAAGCAAGAAGGCTCACTAATGGTAGGTGAAACAACCAAATTCAAGGATTCAAGAAGCTTGTTGAGCTCTCGAACCCTTCTACTATTAGGTGAAGTTGGTGATTCGGGTGGTGATAATAGATTCACATTCTCCATATTGAAGAATAAAATAGTCGATGGATTTTTACAAGCAAAAAATACTCACCTAAATTAACTACCTAAGACGAAGGGTTTATTGATTGGGCAAATGGTCTGAAAAAGGGTCTCTTCCCGCTATATCTTTTTTTCCAATGTCATATGTAGCCCCTACTCTTTATATTTCTATAAAATTAACCTCTTTAACCCTTTCTTTTCCCAATACTAATTCATAACAATAATTTTATCACATTAGTTCCTTCACCCACCCCTAAATTGTCTGAAAGTAAACCCTAATTCACTCCCCCTACTTTTTAAACCCACCAATTTAACATGGTAAATGATAACGGTAATCTTTTAATCTGTTTATTCATTTGCTTATCTGCTTGTTGGTTTGCTTATTTGCTTATTTGGTTTGCTTGTTCATTTGCTTCCATCATAACATCTTTTTTAGTTTGCTTATTTTGTTTGCTTGCTGGTTTACTTGTTGGTTGCTTGTTGGTTTGCTTATTTGGTTTGCTTGTTGGTTTGCTTATTTAGTTTGCTTGTTGGTTTGCTTATTTGCTTATCTAATAAAGAATAGAGGCCTTTAGGAGTTAAGGAGTGTTTGGATTACTAAGGAGTTTAGGAGTGTTTGGTTTTAGGAGTATTTTTTATGGGTTTGCTTATTTGCTTACCCGATAAAGAACATAGGCCTTTAGGAGTTAAAGGAGTGTTTGGATTACTAAGGAGTTTAAGGAGTTTAGGAGTGTTTAGTTTTAGGAGTGTTTGATACATTTTATAACTTCCATCATAACATCTTTTTTGTTACCTTGAAGAGAACATTATTATCATTTCAAGCAATAGGTCAGACTCAGACAACAGCTCAGACTCAGACAGCAACTCAAACTCAAGTAGCAGCTCAGATTTATAAAGTATTGATGGACAATCTTCTTTTAACAATAACACTTTTGAGGAGAATGTGAATAACTCTACAGGCATTATATCTAGCAAAGGACCATCTAAGAGTTTGCTAAATTGGTATAAAGATTTATCACATAAGTACAAGGAAAGATTTTGGTTTTCAAAGTCTCCAAGTAAAGTTCAACAATATGGGTCAAAGGCTAAAGCATCTGGGTTAAATGCTAAAGCATTAGGGTCAAAGGCTAAAGCATCTGGGTCAAAGGCTAAAGCATCACCTAAAACACTCATTGTGAAAAGCCCTGAACCAATAATAAATTATACACTTAGGCTTGCAAATGCTAAAACCTGAGATGCTATTCTTAACAAGACCTTTGGATTGAAGATACCCACAGTTATGACTGGTGTAGAAGAGAAGAAAGGGAAAAAGAAGATGGGAGGTGGAAGCTGATTTTACCTTTTGATGTCTTTTAGTATTTTAGTCCTTATGTAATTGTCATTATGTAGCTGTTAAAACATTATGCACTTGTAAAAAAATATGTCTGTTAATGAAGTATGAAGTAATGATGTTAGATTGTTCGTTGTTTTTGGTTAATGAAGTAATGATGTTAAAATATGTCTATTAATTTTATTTGCATGTTGCATACCCATTTGCTTGCAAGCATTTGCAGGTTGTATTTGCTTTGCACTTACATTTACATCAAGTATTTTCATACCCATTTGCAGCAAGCATTTGCAGGTTGCATTTACTTGCAAACATTTGCTTTGCACTTGCATTTGCAGCAAGCATTTGCAGGCTGCATTTACTTTGCACTTGCATTTGCAACAAGCATTTGCATACCCATTTGCAGCTTGCATTTGCTTTGCACTTGCATTTGCAGCAAGCATTTACAGGTTGCTTACCCATTTGCTTACATTCTAAAAATTAACCATTTGCATTCTAAACATAACACTTAACCATTAACAACATAAAAGTTAACATTGCAAACATTCATAGTGTTATACATTAACAAAAATCCTAACATTACAAACATAACACCTAAACTATTACATTACTAACATAACACCTAAACCATCACATTACTTAAATATTAGCATACCAAATCCAACACAAACCACTAAGAAAAATCCTAACATGATGAAAAACGACCTATCATACAATTTCAGCTTTGACTTTGCAGCTCTCAACTTTTCTTCCAACATTGACTTGTTCATAGCTAGAACATCAACCACTTGTACATAATCCATATGTTTCTTCGATCGTTTTTGCTTTTGAAACATCCCATACAACAACTCTTTGTAATATTCACTTGGAAGATCATCATCAAAAAAATCATAAACATTGCATTTTGAGCATGTTACAAATCGCTTACCTGGATTCTTCTTTGTAGTTGCCGTTTGTACTGTTAATTGACGATTACATTTACAAAAGTATTCAACCCTACCACTAATTACTCGGGATTTGAATGAAGTCCAAGATGGCATGATTTAGGGTTTATTTGATTTTCAACCGTTGAGGGAATTTGGGGGGGAAATGTGTTAAAAGAGTGTAAATAAATAAAGGGTTAAAGGGGTAGATTTTGTAAAAAAAAATAAAGTATAAGGGCTACATATGACATTGGGAAAAAGAGTGTAACGGTAATATTGTATTAAAATCATGCCACGTCAGATTTTTTGTTAAATAGTGCCTCAATAGGAAGATTAGCAAAAGATTTGAATTCTTTAAGAAAATTAAAACATGGATGCTTACAAAAGAAAAACGTGACAACTTCGATGCTTTTTTAGACCATTTGCCCTTTATTGATTAGTCATGTTTTAATAGACGTGTAGCTACTCTATGGTTTTGTAACTAGTTTTCAACTACCTAACGTGCACATCACTAACAAGAAACAATATATCAAGTGAATTAACAAGGTTTCATGCAATCATAAACAAATACTATTAAATTTAGCCTAACATGTTAACAATCAGAAAAGATAAACAAATAATCAAACATACAAAAGACATCGTATTAAATGATTAAAGATTGAATACTCAACTCAATGATGCATGTGAGCTATGAAAGTAACAAGGGCAAAAAAAGCCTTAAAATTCGTCCAAGTATCAGCTCCTAAAAGCTCTCCAAGATACCACACGAATTTATGAAAAAAATGCAAGAATATATATAGAAAAGTGTCTCTGCCTGAGTGGGGTTATACCCGTGACGTCGTCACCTCGTCGACTCCGGGTTTAGGTTTTTTCCACAACCTCATTTTGAAGGCGTCACAGAAGGCCGTGACGTCGTCCCTTAGACATCTTGACGCCGTCGGGATTTACCGGTAAGTAATAATCACAACTATTTTAAAACTTTCTGGGCACTTTTGGTGAAGACATCAGAAACGTGTTTACGAAGCTGGATAGTGTACTTTGTCTTTGTTTCTTCTCCAAAGCTATCTTGCGAAAGTTAGTCCCTCGCGCTCCGTGTTAAAGTTAGTCTCTTGCGCCCAGGTTACAAACCTCGTTAAAGTTAAAGAACCAAATGCGGAAAAGGAAAAATATGTGAATCACAAGGACGAACTTTGCAATTTACTCGTTATTATTTTTATATCATGTTTGGTTGCTTATCAAAAGCGACAGATGCAGAATAATATATGCACTATGGCAAATCGTTAAATCCAATGAACACAATTTGCATCTCTTTTATTCATTTCTTCATTAACAAATTTCGATCTTCCTATCACATAGAAAATATCTTACTAGTTATTACAGTATATATGAACAAAGAGTTCAAGAAACAAAGTAGGAAGTTTTCAACCTGTTTTTCATGCAACAATTTAAAAATTATAAAATTAACTAACTTGACTAGCATTCACCAAAGCTATCTTGCGAAATTTAACATTTCAGAGTTCTAGGTAAATTGATGTTCAAAATAATGGTAGTATTATCGATTTTAACCCCGATGTTTCTTTCTATTGTTATTGTTGATGAAAACTTATATGCTTAACTAGTGGAATGTGTGACTACTTTACAATGCAACTGCAAAATGACTTTGGGTTCTACATTTTACAAAGCTAACATATACTTCAATTTCTTCCTCTCTACACACATACTATGTGTTATTTCGTTCCTTTCTCACGCGCACACTAGTGATAAAACCAAGAAATGACTTGAACGCGCACCTAGACGATATTCCCATGACAATATATTCCACATTTTCTATCATCTCTATGTCTAAAAGATGGTCGCAAGTGTGCAGGTGTGACTTGTGAGTGTTTTTAAGAGAATAGGGAAGAAAAAAAACATTAGTGTGGGGAGAAAGAAAAGAAAATACATATGCTGATATACATATAAAGTACGTATTCATTGTTTTACAGAATAAGACACCTTTGTTTTAAAGATAAAGACATGGGTAAAGTATAAAATGTCTACTTTCATCAATCTTTATCTTTTAAATCTGTTTCTCTTTAAAACTTTATTAGCGCAATGTTGTTAACGCTATAATTTGCAGAGAAGGTATATGTGTAAGCAAAGACTGAAAATTACTGGATATAATATATGAACGATCATACATACTTACCTCTAGGTAACAACATGTAAAATCTTTTGGTTCATTGAGATGTAAAAATGAATTTCTTGTGTGAGACTGTGAGAAAAATATACGGGCTTCTAAAGTGCAACTTATTTGACTGATTGAGTGAATGAGCCATGGTTTGTGGATATGGGTTGGAATGGGCCCAAAGGGTTGTGGTCCAAATAAACGAGTGAAAATGAAGACGTTCATTTCTGGCCTCTCAACTTCAATCATCTTCACCAACTACTACCAAAACTTTTGGTTCTCTTTCCTTCCAAACCTAACCATATCTTTAATAACACCACCACGACAAATATATTTTATCAAAACATCAAGAGTCATGTATAGTTAACTTTTGAGCTGTTATAATTTACAAATATAAGATATAATATTTGATTTCAAAGGTGTAAATCTGGTGATATTTTTACGGGCATCAAAGTGTAATGCTAAGGTGTTCCTCCTACAAAGTGTATCGTGAGAACGGAATTTCCTGAGGACAAGGAGGGGTCCTGACCCACTCAAAATTTTTAGGTACAAGTATATGTACTTTGTAGTGGTAGACATTATTAATAAGAATTTTAAATGAAAATGTAAATCGACCCTTTTAAAAATATACGTTACAGTTTAGCCTAAACCAGTCTAGTTTCGTCTATGACGGTGAACACATGTCAAAAAAGAAAATCGAAAGCCAAAACTAAGTTTTGTATATATTGTATATATATTATATATTATAAGTGATATTCATATAGTACAATATATAGCATATTCCAAATGGCATCGAGGTATTCACATCCCATTTGGTGGGAATGGCTCTTTTGGACTCTGCAATCTATAAATGATGATGAAAATAATTTGAAAGTGCCCATGCGGCCATGCTCATACTAAAGTTAAGAAGTATGGTGGTCTTTTATCCAAAAAAAACAATAAAGGAAATTCTTTATAAATTAGAAGACATTTAAATTTTTTACAAGACAATTTGATGGTGGTGCAATTATGAGATGATTTGAATATTTTCAAAACACACATAAGTAACTTGAGTATAACATCTTTATAACAAATAAACACATATATGTTATATTAAAAAGTATTAAAGTTTAAGTGCCAAGCTTATGAAAGTGACTTTTGTCCAATTATTTTATAACTAATAACAAAGTTTGTGTAGCTTTTGTTAATTTTTTATTGTGCGGGGCTTGTTATGAAACTTGGCAGTATATAAGCTAAAGATAAGAGATAGGGTTTCATAATTTATTCATTATTCTCTCTCAAAGCAATACCTTTTTTTAGAACGGCAAGTTAGTTGTTAGTGATTCGAGCTCACAGTGACATCCAATTGGGCAGTATGCAAGACTCGAACCTTTGCATTAGGGGATAAACCCCACTCTTTTTTCGCTCCTGAAGGAAAACCCTCATGGCGAGGCTCGAACTCGAGACCTCTCGCATGTGGTAACAACCTCCCCAAGGTTACCCTTGGTGGCCATCTGAGCTAGCCCAGATGGTTCTCTCAAAGCAATACCTGATCATCTCAAGTTATTAGACTTAATTTTCTGTTAGTTTGGTTTGAGATTAATTTGATCTTTGTTATATTTTCCAGTAGAGGTATATGTAAGTGTGAGTTTTGTATTTTTTTTTTGGTTGCATCCATATTGGGGACAACCTATCTCTTTTGTAATCGTTTGGCAAACATTCGTTTGAGGATTTGTCTACTATAGCTCTTATAGAAATAAAATCACCATGGGATGGCTGGTTGGGTGATAATTCTATACCATTTTCACATGGTATTAGAATCCTAGGTTCTTGATTAGTTTAGCTCTTGGTGATTCTTCGGGTTAATTGAAGGCTTTAAGTTTTTAAGGTTTTTTAAAACCCTAATTTTTGGGGTTAATTGCTTATTTCTGCAATGTTCTTAATTATGTGAAGCTGGCTATTCTCCATGTTCTTCCGTTTGAAGAAGGTATTCTTCCGGTCAAGTACATGGGAGTTCCTCTGGTCTCTTCGCATCTTATCTTCTGTGATTGTCAAGAGCTTATTGAGAAAGTCAAGCATAGAATTTCGGATTGGAAAAATAAATCTCTCCCTACTGCGGGTAGATTGCAACTGGTGCAATCTGTTCTTGCCTCGATGCATGTGTATTGGGGGTCAGTGTTTATCTTACCTACTTAAATTATGCTAGATATTGAGCAGCTCATGAGAGGTTTCCTTTGGAATCAAGGGAATACATGTAGAGGGAAGTCTAAAGTTGCATGGGAGGTTGTTTGTCTCCCTAAAAAAAAGAGTGGCTTAGGTGTCCGTCATATCAATGCCTTTAACAAGGCCCTTATTACTAGTCATATATGGAGTATTCTCACCCTTAAGGAGTCATTGTGGGTCAAGTGGATTCATGCTTATAAGGTAAGGGGTTGTAATTTTTGGGATTATCCGCTTCAGGGTAATATGTCTTGGGGATGAAGGAAGATCCTTCAGGTCCGTCCTCTGGTGAGGCAGTTCATATGGTACAGTCTTGGGTCTGGTAACATTGCATCGGTTTGGTTTGATCATTGGTGCTCCATTAGTCCTCTTCAGATATTGTTTCATCTCTCATAGAGCTGGTTTTGATCTTTCGTCTAAGGTTATGGATGTTCTGGTTGATGGGAGTTGGGCTTGGCCGGTTGATTGGTATCTTAAATACCGCGTGCTCGGTCTATATCGCTTAACTCATATCTCTTTCCTAATTTATTGATCGTCAGATTGGAAGTATTGGGATGTATGGATAAGGAGTTCTATGTGGCCTCTGTCTGGGATAACATTCGTCCTAGAGGCACCAGTGTTGACGGACATGATGTGGTGTGGTTTACATGTTGCATTCCTCGCCATGCGTTTAATCTTTGGCTGTTTATTAAAAGGAAATTGAAGACTCAAGATTTACTGAGACACTGGGATGTTATTAGTAATACTAACTTAAATCTATTTCAGTGTCCTTTGTGTGGGACCCAGCCGGACTCCCATAACCACCTTTTCTTCTCTTGTGTTTTCTCTTTACAGGTTTGGGATCATATGAAGATTTATGATGGCTTACCTTCTGTTGTTGCTTCTCTGGACTCTATTGTTACTTATCTTATTCCTATATCTCAGAAGCGATTCGCTAGAATTGTTATTGCCAAGCTTGTATTAGCGGCTTCCTGTTATTTTATTTGGCATGAAAGGAACTGCAGGTTATTCAAGAATCAGAAGAGATCTCAAGATCAGATTATTGAAGTGATCAAGTGTAATGTTCGTCTCAAGCTTGTCACGTGCAAGTTCAAGAGTACGACTAATGTCAAGGCTTTTTTGCATCTTTGGAAGTTACTGGATTCGCTCTTCCAGTCTCCTTATTAATGGTTCATTTCTACATGGATTTCAGGGTTCAGGATGGCTTTTCTATGATGTTGGTCGTGTATGGTTCAAGATTAGAGTGCCACTGAAGAGTTGTACTCTTTTTTCCTTCTCTAGGGTTTTTCCCATCGGGCTTTTCCTAGGAAGGTTTTTTAAAGATGTAGTCTCCTTTGGCTTTCTACACTCTTGATGTTCAGCTTTGGGATAGTTTTGGTAATTTGTGCTCCATTCGGTGGTTTTTTCCTATTGGTGTTCTTGTTAGTGTATTTTGTATGTTTTAGTTCATTTTATGGCATGTCACAAACGGCTTAATGGTTGTTCAAGCGCTAGCTTGAGGTTAATGTGACATTTCAGCCACATTCCATTGTACTTAAAAAAATTTGTGATTATATATTTTACCAGGGTAATCCCCTTTACCCAAAAAAAATTGAGGGTTTTGGTTTCTTGTTGGTTTTTAGAGGTTCTTGAGGTGTTAAATGTTGGATTAACTAGGTTTCATTGGTGAATTGTCTCGATTCTTAGAAACCCTAATTTTGCAATTTTGGGGGTTTTGAGATCTGGTGATTTCGTGGGATATCTGTTGGGAATTAGAGGCTTCTACAACTTAATGCTGCTGGTTTAAATTTGTGCTGCTGCTGAAGATTAGAGAAAATAGTCTAAGTCATTAGTACTGTCAATGTAATAGTTAGTACTGTCAGTACAAAGTGTTAGTACTGTTAGTATAAATAGTTAGTACTGCTAATGTGATATGCATGAGATATATTAGGAATAGATATGCATTGATTAATATACGCATTTTGTAAGCCCATTAGGGTTTCTTGGTGTATAAAAGAAACCCTACGGCATAGTTAGAGAGATGACTAGAATTCATATCTCATAGTTAGTTGTTTATAGCTTCAAGGTTATTTTGTAACCCTATCACTATTTAGAGTGATCATTATATATTGAGGCTAAAAGTTTAGTAAAATCTTGTTTTTACTGTTTCATTGTTCTTCTTATTATTCCAAACTAGATTCCGCATAGTTTGTGATATTCTCAATCTTAGTTTCTACTATAGTTGCTTTGGATCTATCCAACACAACTAAGCTTTAACAAGCTAAGTAAGATCTGTTCAGAAGGGATCAACAAGTGGTATCAGAGCTTGTTGAGAAACTTTGAATAAGAAGAACTCTAACCTTATACAAGATCGTTTAGTCAAAGAAAAGATGGAGTCACAATCTGAAACTACCCAAATGGTGTCTCCACTAAAACTTCTAGTACTCAAAACTGGGGAGTATGAACTATAGAGCATGAGGATAGAACAATACCTTACTTTCACCGATCATGCCTTTTGGGAGGTAATAGTAAATGGTGATTCAGTTTCACGCATTGCAACAGCTAGAGCTGGTTCTGAATGACCTATTCCTCCTGAAACTGTGAACAAAGCTAGCATGGAAAATGAACTAAAAGCAAAAAGCACTCTTATACTAGCCATTCCTGATGAGCACCTACTGAAGTTTCATGCCTGTAAGGATGCAAAGTCCCTATGGGAAGCTATCAAGAATAGGATTGGAGGCAACAAGGAATCAAAGAAGATGTAGAAGACCATTCTCAAGCAGAATTATGAAAACTTTACTGCATCAAGTCAAGAAGGACTGGATAAAACCTATGATTGGTTGTTAAAAGTTCATTAGTCAACTTGAAATCCATGGTGAAGATTATCTCCAGGAGGAATGCCAATCTAAAGTTGTTGAAAGTTTACCATCAGCTTAGAAACAATATTACCTTAATCATGAGAATACAAATATGATCTATACACATTAGAGCATTAGGATGATAGGTATAATAATCCGAAGGTTATGCATCTGAGAATCAAAGTCCAAACACGATCAATCTCAATTCTCATAATGTGGCCTTTGTTTCTTTAGATAACACTAGCAGCACTGATGAAACAGTTAATATTGTTCATAGTGTTTCTGCTGCTAGTACTAAGGATCAAGCTTCTACTACATCATATGCTAATGATGTCATGCTTTCTTTCTTTTATAACTAATCCAGTGCCCCACAGTTGGAAAATGAAGATTTAGAACAGATTGATGCTGATGATCTTAAAGAAATGGATCTCAAATGGCAAGTAGCAATGCTTACCATGAGAGTTAAGAGGTTCATAAAGAAGACAAGAAGGAAGCTGGATTTAAATGACAAAGAGATTGTTGGCTTTGACAGGACAAAGGTTGAATGCTATAACTGTCATAGGAGAGGTTATTTTGCTAGAGAATGCAGGGCACCAAGGAATCAGGGGAATAGAAATAGAGATGCTCCAAGTAGAAATGCTCTAGTAGACACATCTACTACAAATGCCTTGGTTGTTCAAGATGGGATAGGTGGTTATGATTGGAGCTTTCAGGCTGAAGAAGGCCCCACAAACTTTGCTCTAATGGCCTATACATCTCAAGGTTCATCAAGTTCAGACTCTGAGGTACATACTTGCTCTAAAGATTGTTTAAAATCATATGAAGCTCTTCAAAAACAGTATGATCAACAGCGTGAAGCTCTTAATAAATCTAATCTAGAAATAATAGGTTATCAAATGGGATTAGAATCATTAGAAGCCAGGATAGTTGTTCATGAAAAGAATGAAGCTGTTTATGAAGAAGATATTGCATTTTTAAAATATGATGTCCAAGTAAAAGATATTTCTATAAAAGAGCTTAAAAATTAGTTAGAAAATGCTTTAAAAGAAAAAGATGATTTGAAACTTAAACTAGAACATTTGAAACATCTTCTAAGAACCTAACTAAATTGATGAATAGTCAAATAAGTGCTAAAGACAAGACTGGTCTTGGTTACGATAGTCATGTGAATCAGGGTGAAGTGCTTGATAATGTGTTTGATAGTGTGTTTGATAGTCATGAAAGTGATGGGGATGATAATCAGGTAATTGATAGGTTTAAAAAGGTTGAGGGATATCATGCAGTTTCCCCTCCCTACACAGGGAACTTCATGCCTCCAAGAGCTGACTTATCCTTTGTTGGGTTAGATGATTCTATCTTTAGATCTACAGTGAGTGAAACTATTACTAGTGTGCCTAGCATTGAAACAAACGCATCTAAATCTAGTAAGGATAGTTTGCAAGAACCTAAAACTGTTAGGTCTAGTGCTCCTCTTATTGAGGAATGGGAATCAGATAGTGAAGATGAAAATGTGTTTAAGCCTAAAGAAGTAAATAAAACAGTCAAACCTAGCTTTGAAAAGATTGAGTTTGTTAATGATAAGAATACAACTGTTCAAAAACCTAGGAATTTCAGTCAGAGTCCTGGGAGTAACAAAAGAAATTGGAATGGTTTGATGACACAGAGACTAGGGGATAGTTTTGATATTAAAAAAAAGCTTGTTTTGTATGTGAGAGTTTCAACCATTTAATTAAAGACTGTGATTTTTATGAAAATAAAATGATGGAAAAATCAGTGTTGAATAATAAGAGAAAGATTACTGGTCCAATGGAAATTAGACCAGTTTGGGACAATTCAGCAAGGGTGAACCACCAAAGTAAATTGACTCACCCTCATCCTAAAAGAAATTTTATTCCAACTGCAGTCTTAACAAAGTCGGGACAAGTACCAGTTAATGCTGCTTAGCAAAGCTCTCAAAGAGCAGCAGTATCAGTTAGTGCTGCCAGGCGTGTTAATACTACTGCAACTAGACCAAATGTGAATGATGCATTACCAACAACATATTCTTATTTTAAAGCACATTCACCAGTAAGAAGGCCTTTTAACCAAAAATTAGCAGCTAAAACCAATAATTTTAATAAAAAAGTTAATACTGCTAAGGTTAAAAATGTAACTACTGTTGGTCCAAAAGCAGTAGTTAGTGCTGCTGAGGAAAATAGGGATAATGTTGTTAAGTCCTCAGCATGCTGGATTTGGAGACCAAAAGGAAATTTAATAGAACATATCTCCAAAGACAGTGGATCATACACTCCTAAAAGATTTAACTATGTTGATCCACAAGGCAGACTCAAGTTAGTAATGGCTTGGGTCCCCAAGAGAAACTAATTCTCTTATTTTGAGTGTAGGGTAATCTACAATATTCTTTACAGGATCAAGGGATTTTTGACAGTGGATGCTCCAGACATATGACTGGGAACAAATCTTACCTAACAGATTATCAAGAAATTGATTGTGGATTTGTTGCATTTGGAGGAAGTGCTAAAGGAGGTAAAATTACTGGAAAAGGTAAAATTAAGACTGGAAAATTAGACTTTGAAGATGTGTATTTTGTGAAGGAACTTAAGTTTAACCTTTTCAGTGTCTCACAAATGTGTGACAAGAAAAACAGTGTTCTTTTTACTGACACTGAATGTGTTATTCTTTCTCCTGACTTTAAGCTTCTTGATGAAAGTTAAGTCTTGCTTAAGGTTCCTAGATACAACAACATGTACAGTTTTGATTTAAAGAATGTTGTTCCATTAGGAGGTCTAACTTGTTTATTTGCAAAGGCAACTTTAGATGAGTCTAATTTATGGCATAGAAGGCTTGGTCATATAAATTTTAAAACTATGAACAAACTTGTGAGGGGAAATCTTGTGAGAGGTTTGCTTTCAAAGCTTTTTGAAAATGACCATTCATGTGTTGCTTGTCAGAAGGGAAAGCAACACAAAGCCTCCTGTAAGATCAAAACTGTGAGCTCTATTTGCAAACCTTTACAATTATTACACATGAATTTATTTGGCCCAGTTTCCGTGAGGAGTATAAATAAAAAGAATTACTGCCTAGTTGTCACTGATGACTTTAGTATATTCAGTTGGGTTTTCTTTTTGGCCACTAAGGATGTGACTCCTGAGATCCTTAATAACTTCATTACTGGCATAGAAAACCAAATAGATAATAAGGTTAAAACAATCAGATGTGACAATAGAACTGAATTCAAGAATAAGATTATGAATGAGTTCTTTGAAATGAAAGGTATTAGGAGGGAATTTAGTGTTGCTAGGACTCCTTAGCAAAATGGTGTTGCTGAGAGGAAAAATAGGACACTAATAGAGGCATCTAGGACTATGTTAGCAGATTCCAAATTGCCAACTACCTTTTGGGCTAAAGCAGTTAATACTGCCTGTTGTGTCTAAAATAGGGTGTTAGTTATCAAGCTTCACAACAAGACCCTTTATGAACTTTTTCTAGGTAGAAAACCTGCCTTAAACTTCATGAAACCATTTGGGTGTCCTGTTACAATCCTAAATACCTTAGATCACCTAGGTAAGTTTGATGGAAAGTCTAATGATGGATTCTTTGTAAGATACTCTATCAATAGTAAAGCTTTTAGAGTATTTAACACTAGAACCAGATTTGTAGAGGAGAACCTACACATAAATTTTCTTGAAAACAAACCAAATGTTACAGGAACTGACCTAACTAGATGTTTGATATTGATACTCTAACCATGTCTATGAATTATCAACCAGTTTTTGTAGGGAATCAAACTAATGGTAATGCAGGTACCAAAGCAAATATTGATGTAGGACAAGCTGGAAAGAAGACAGTTCCTGGTCCATAATAGGTACTACTACCATTTTTGCCTTATGATTCTCAAGGTTCAAAGAGTTCAAATGATGAGGTTGCTGATGATGCTGGAAAGCAGAATGAAGCTCA
>BQNB010120204.1:0-20675 GCA_026074375.1 Tanacetum coccineum
TTGCAAGAATTGGTACTTAATCGTTTATATTTGAGAATTGCAGTAATTATGGAGTACTTTGTGAAGATTAGCTGAAAGGTACGCATTCCGATGCTTAAACAAAGACATTTGAAGAATACTGTTCTAACATCTAAAACACCGTATCCATCAAGGAAGATACGGCGTATCCGTGCCTGCACTTCACAAGAATTCACGAAGAAACAAAGTCCAATACGCCGTATCCAGGAGACATCTATACGCCGTATTCAAGATATAGTAATAAAATATTCTGGAAGATATCAAACGTGGTCCCTACTCTAAGAAACCCCCGATACGCTGTATTGACCTCAACCGATATGCCGTATCGACCAAATTCCAGACACTATAAATAGAAGACCTAAAAATGGGTATTCAATGTGCTTGATCATATTTTCGATACCTTAACGACAAAAGTCGATTTTCAAAAGACAATAAGAGCAGAAGAGGTCAAGCAAAGCTACTAATTCTATAGAAAACACCTTGTAATCTCCTATACTCTAGTAATCATTTGATTTTGGTATCATTCGTTTAACTCGATTAGTTTACCTTGGTTGAATTATTACTCTTGTATTGATTATGATGATTAAGGGCTAATACCCTTGGGTATTAGCCATGATTATGAAGATTTGAATGTTTGGTTTGTTTATGTCGAATGCTTAATTTATCGTTGATTGGTTGTTTATGTTTATTAATTCATACTTGTTTACGTGCTTTTGTATGCGACCTATCATTCAACTGGCTCTCCATATAGTGATTTATATATCTAGAACAACAGGATCACAATTAATGCCCTATCTTTACCTTTGGGATATGTGAACAAGTTGGACTAGCTGGTGACCTAGGATAAACAAATAACGTACTGATTCCTTTGATAAAGACTTAGACAGTTGTGATAACCGGTAATTTTCCCTAAGTCTTAGTATTCTAAAATACTATGACTATATGTCTACGTATTACTATTCGTTCAAATTTCTATAAGAAAACTCACTGTTGACTTATTTTACGCTAAACAGTTACGGTTTAACCGACTGTCAAATATCGATTCTTATTATGAACTACTCACTTTTGAGTTAAGTTTCTATTTTCTAAATGACTACGGTCGCGTATAATCACTTACCAGGAAACCTTCCCGCGCACAGCGAAAAATGGTAACAGCGCGTACCGGCACGACAAAAAGTCAAAACTAATCTAAATGTCTCCAATAAATAAAATAAACTTATTTGAATTATTATTTGATGATTTCATAAAAACGTTTGCTTAAAACGCGAAATTTCGAGTCATGCTTATAGTTAAGGAAAAACGGAGAAAAGCAACGCGTTTCGACACGTCCATTAATGGTCCACACTAAATCTAAAACAAATTAACATTAAGACCTACAGTGTGAATATTCAAAGTTCAATTAAACACATTTTTACATTCGTTAAAAATACAAGAAACTTTCGGGTCACGTTTTAAATCACGAGTTATGATCGTTAAATAACCCGACAAGAGCCAAAACGCCTAGGAAACCCTCCTAGAATGCCTTGAACGAAATTTGGACCATAAGGGACAAGATGGCTTGATTTTAGGGGTCTTGTTCTATGCATGTACCCATCCTTTATCTTATATTATTTCAAACACACACATTTCATTCCTAAAAACACACACACTAAAATCTTTTCTCTCCTCTCTTATCTCTTGTTGGCTGTCCGAACACACAAACACACCGATTCCATACATTTTCCCACCTTGATTCAAGAACATGAAGGTTTAAACACTTCCGGGTTGATCCTAATAGTCGTGGGTACATAAAAACAACGTTTGGGTTGTTGTTCGAGTCCAAATCCTCATTCAAAACCCTCTTTTTGTAAGTCTTCGAAATCTCATAATACTTGTACTTTTAATATCCTAATAATGATCTAAACATAGATGTACAATGTGTTTGTAAATTTTTGTAACTTGAAAACTATGAAAAACCCCATAAGGGTGCGTTTTGGTTTGAAATAGACACAAGGGGAAGAACAAGAAAAGTGTCACTTTTATAAAATGGTCATAATGGTAAAATAACATTTAGCGTCTAAAAGTGCTTATTTTAGTTTTCGGCTTATTAATAAGCCCTTTGTGAGCTTATTTGACTTCGTGGGCTTATATTTGGGTCTCGGCCCAATAACAAACCCACAAGGGTTTCGTCATTTTTGCTTATTCTATATCCGGCTTATTCGAATAGCTTATTACATAGCTTATTTTATTTCTTATTTGTTTGCAAGCTTATTTGATTTGCTTATTTTGTTTTAGGCTTGTGTGGTAGTCTTGGCCCAAGCCCAACCCCAAAAGGGGGTTTCGGTCTAACTTGTTCGAGCCCAACGGGCTTAGCTTTGGTCTCGACCCATCTGAAAACGGATGTGGCTTATTTTCGTTTGGCTTATTTGCGTTTTGGCTTATTTTGGTACTTATTTCCGCGACTTATTTTTATAACTTATTTGAATTCGAGCTTATTAAAGCTCTCGGGCTTATATTTATTTGATTTTGGGCTTATTGAAGGATCGGCCCAATAAGGGAATAAGCCACGGCTTATTTCCTCGGCTTATTATTTTCGGTTTATACTTTCTAGTCATATTTCTAGCTTATCCTTATATCGAAGTACTTATTCAAATTATCATTTGCTTATTGGGCCTATTATTGGGCTTATACTATTTTTAGAGTGTTTATTGGGCCTGTGTACAACTATCGGTCCAACAAGGCCCAATGACCTCTTGGCTTAATTTTGACTTATTAGTCTAACTTATTTTGACATATAAAGAGCTTATTAGCTTATTCTAGTACTTATCGATCTATTTTTGGGCTTGATAATTTATAAAAATACTCATATGGAATTAAACTAAGAAACTCTCAATGGGCCATAAGACCCAATAACTAATGGACTAAAACGGGAAACTAAATATTTATAAACTCCTAATAGGCCATAAGGCCCAATAACAAATAAACTACTCACGAAACACGATGGATATGGGTTTAACAATTTGATTAACTTATGGACTCAATTTGAATTAAATGTGTACAAAATGTACTTAATATTTACATTCGGACTAACAATGGGCTTTTGAGCCCAATAAGTGAAAACTAGTAAATATAAATGCTTAAGACGTATTTTCATCAACCTATACTCATATAAACATAAAATGATTAAATGATCATTTGAAAAGTGTGTTTTGACGGAACGTCACGTAAACGTGGATTTTGGCATTTTGCCAAAAAACTATTGAATTTGGAAAAGCAGTTGAAAATAAGGTTTGAAAACCTTGGTAAACTTTTACAAACAAATGAGTCATGCCGAAATTTTATAAAATAACATACACTTAGAAAATATCTTAGAAAACTTATTTTCATAAGGTTTGACAAAAGGACAAAATTCACTAATCATTTAAATAGTAATTTAGATTTAGTAAACGTTTATACTAAATTACCATCAACAAACTAAGAATTTTACTTATAATCATAATACGAACTAATTTCTAAAATCTCGACAAGAAGACGAAATAATAAAATATTATTATTTTAATACCCGACTAAAAGACAAAAAACATGATCTTTATGTAAAACTTCTAACGCCTATTTTGTAAAACAAAAACACTGTAATGTCTACATTAATGTCGTTTTATCAAACTAATTTGGGGTGTCCAATTTTCTTTTATTTTATTTTATTTAAGCCTTGAATCCTAATTCTTTTATTTTTTTATTTCTTAAATTCTAAATCTATCTTAATTCCTAGTTCTATGATTCTTAATTGTCTAAATTCTTATTTCTTAAAACCTCGATTTCTAAACACTCATTTCGTGTGCGTCTTCGTATTTATCCAATAAATCTCTTGTCTATCATATCGTTATTCCTTCCTTGACCAGTCCTCGTCGGATTTACTTCTAAATTCTTAGCATTTTATCCAGTCTCGAAACTTTGAAATTCTTTTCTCAAATACTACTTATATCGTACTTTGACCTAAGTTCATCGAGTCAAAATACTTAGTGAAATCTTTTAAAACAAGTACACAAAACATTTTTACAAACTCTAATGCAAACGCTTGTACAATAGGTTGTTTTCGTAAAATATATTACTAAGTAAAACTTATTAAATAGGTCGTGGCCGGGTACCGTTGCGCGTTTAGTTAGAGATCATCCACTATTAGCTACCATCATCTTATTTGAGGTGAGTTCTCGTAGCCCCGTTTTTAAACTCTTTTCCGTTGGGGGAAAATAATACTCAAAACTTATTTCAACTACTTTTAATACTGTGCAAAAAAAACATTTATTTCTTTTTGGGCAATGCTATGTGCCTATGTTTGCGTGTATGAATGCTATGTGAAAACTATATGAATGCTATGCGAACACTATGTGAATGCTATGCGAATACTATGAGATCTATTTATGCGAAGTTCCAAATGTGAATTTCTGCTCCACACTATTTAGCCGACTGTGTAGCTCCAGCTGGTAGACGATAGGTCCGGAGGACTATAATTGCACAGAATTCTATTGATATGATGATTTGGGTTTGGATACCTTGGTATGATGTGTTGATTGTGTTGATAAATTAAATACTATTGTATGCATTCTGCTTTCATATTGCACAACTGTCCACTCTTACTCTTTAGCACATCAACTGGGTTTACTCCTAAACCTACGAGCTCACCAACTTTATGTTGACCTTTTCGAGTATCATTTTCAGGTGTGATCAACAATTTATAATTGAAGGTACATGATAAATTAAAGACCTCTACTGCCAGGATGTTTTCTAAAGACAAGAGATTAAACCAATTAAGACTGAATCTTAATGTTGTAATCTAAATTTTCTTGTAACAAAGTATGGTGTATCTTGTATCTTGTGCGATGAAATCATTATGTCGCATCCCGTGTTTTTGCTTCTAGCGGGGTGTGACAGATTGTTATCTAGAGCCAAGGTTATAGAGAATGCCCGTTTTTCTAAAATAAAAACGCAACTATAACCAACTAAAGTTTTTGTAAAAACCTCAAACATGATGGAAGTCGACTAGCCCGAGCATTTTACAAGTTCTTCCTGAACTATGCATAGCCTGATCAACTATGCCTAATTTATGAAGGATAGTGAAATGATGGGGGTAGTCCCCTCAAGTTATGTTAGAGGGGGGGGGGGACGTCGAATCCTATGATCACCTGAACATCACCTCGACCTTATGCGTACATACCTGTTTTATGTGTTATGTTATTGCCTGATGATTGTCTTATGCTTGCTATTACTTAAATCATCATTATTTACTATTGACTTACATGTTGCCTTAATTGCATTACATGACGCCTTGAATGCTTATCCTATTTCTATTGCCCATACTTGCCTTGCAAGCTTTACATGCGGCCTTACTACTATATTATCTTTATCGCTTATACTTGGTTGACATGCTTGCCTTGCAATGCTCTATATGTCGCCATGCATACTTATACTTTGCTACTGCTTACTCCTATATACAAGCAGGCCTATACTACTATTTTCTATTTTGAATACTATACTAAACATTATTTTGAATACGTCCCAACATAGAGTTGTCGGACGGCCAACATCGAATACATTATTTTGGATATATTATTTTGGTTGTACTATTTGGGATACACTATTTTGAAAACAATATTTTGAAATATTTTGTTATATACTAATTTGGGTACACGACCTTACAGTTTTTTGCCCTATGCTATTTCATCACGGTTATCACATGCCCTGTCTTCCCCACATCGCTCACCGTAGTAGAAAGTCTGAATACACCGCATTCTAAGCCGATGAGTAGGATTACATCCTTAGTCACACTAGGAACAACCCACCGACCAGCGTAGACGCAATTAATGGTCCTATCATACGATTAGGACCTTGGAGACTACAAATAGGACAATAGGACTCATGAGAAAGTGATACCCTCAGGATGAGTCCTTCACGTCAGCCGTAGTAACAGTACCCGCCCTAGTGCTTGTGTTCCAGAGATGGTACCAATATGGATGACTCGAAGTCTTTCGGTCAAAATTTCTATACAATTAAAACCTTTTCTTACAAACCTTACAAAGTACAAAATTTGGGATTTCTATGATTGATAGTTTTAAAGTATAAAACATTTCAAAACTTACGTTCAAACGTCAATATTCTTGAAAGTCAAAAAATAGACCACATACGAAAAATCGCTTAGTCGGTACACAAATTTTTACAGACATCTTTTCACACGACTATAATTAAAGAAAACTTCAAACAATGTTAATCTAAACCACATTTATGGTCAAAATTTTGTAATGGTCTACTCAATTAAACATATTAACAAACTTTAAAACCATGCCTCTGAGAAGGGATACGCACTATATCTACGCACTATTCGGCCATTAGAAACAAACCAAACACCTCTGATTATCAATAAAAAATTTCGAACGTCCAAATCATTGACACCAGATTCTGACCTTAGAAACTTTGACTTATAGGCCATCATATGCAACTTCTCATACGCCAGACTACACGTTCCTCTCGGATGTTTTCACATCAAGGACTGTCTTTTGAAATTCCTTTATATCAACTATGAGATTTTTAGCAATGTTCATACTCATTATTCAAACTCTATCTGGTCATACCCTTCTTTTCGGTATACAACGTCAACAACAATGCTTACTCTTCCTAGATGATAAGGACGCCATTGTCGTGACCCTCTACTAACCTCACTCACGCTACTCGACTTAATAGGAGAACCTTCTTACGAAACATGTACATAAGACTCTTGTGGTCTGTACAGCTAAGATATTGTGTACCATATAAATATCACCTCCATAAATTTGATTCAAGACTATGACTAACAACCCCATACTACGAATGTGACATTCCTTCACAATTCCTTCAATTTCCTTGAAACGACCTCCTTCACATTGGGAAGCCTTCATTCTTTCCCCTTCAATCTTCATATACGGCGATTGTTCCTCCATTCGGAGGTACAACCCAAATAATCTTACTACCCCATGTAGTTCTTACCTTGATATTTGGCCAACGATTCCCTTCTTCAATAATTTCTTCAGTAACAAATTATACTCGATCCCATAGCCTAGCACTATTAATGCAAAGGACAAGCCTCTTTACTCTTAATGTGTTTACGCTCTTAGTGTTTTAATTTTGTAATGTAAAGGACAAATTGAACTCCATCTACAAATTCTGCAACTAGCACTCTACCTAATCTCTTCGATTCACGACTTACACGACGGTACGAAGAAGAAGTCGCAAAACACCCTTTTAGCACTAGATGTCAAACACAAGCAGGTTCTTCACTCTTCTTTCACGTTGATCTTTTTGACTTTCTTTTGACAAATATATCGATCTGATCGATTGCACTAGTAACAAGCGTTCGTGCCAATCTACACCGACTCATACCCCGTTTCGTACAAGCCATTTTGGTCCTGATAAAGATCGTATGAAGAACGATTAATCCTCCTTTCCCCAATAGATACATGATGTTCTGCAACACGACACCTTCCTCCCCATCATCTTTACAAATATCCTTCCGAACGACTCACTTGCCTCAACTGTACCCCTAACCTTCTTCGCTAATTTCATCAATCTAAGACATAGATACCTATTTGTCTGTTTTGAGCGAACTCGGAATTAAGCAAACTTTTCAAAAGCATTAAGTTTGTAATAACAACTTGGTGCTTAGCTTAATTTCATAACAGTTCTTGTTTGATTAAGTTATGGAGTTAAGTTAGGTTAAAGTTGATACTTAGCTTAAGGTTTGACGAGAAGGCTTACCTTTGCCTATATAGCCGCTTCATAGTTACTTAAGACTGACCCACCTTTTCACTTAGTAGGATAAACTTGGATATAAATGCCATGATTTCAACTTCTAGTAGCATTGACCCTACCACATAAGCTATGACCACAGTACTGAGTTCTGATTCGACTCCTAATTCCCTCGTGATGAAATTGACCTCTATGGAATTCTTTAGCATTGGGAAAATCTTGTACAAAATCTATGGATTAATAGTATTTAGTAGTTTTTTTCCATAATATGTCGTGATTCCGAATTCATACACCATCTACCCCTACCTACTAGTAATAGGATTGATTACTCACTTCCGTCGAAGTTACCACTTCTCGCAAAAATCTTGTACGCAATCTCACTTCTCTTCATTTTGATCATTCAAGACCAGATAACTTCATAAACCCTTAAGATATGATAAGTTCAACAAACCTAAGATAAGTTCTTAGACGTCAACTCAACTTTAATGTAATTTCTGAGGTGAAAGGAAAACATGAGAAAACTCAGGAGAGGAAAACCCTTAAGAATTGTGTAGGATTAACATAGGTTTATCATAGGTTTAACATAGAATAGAATTAACATAGTTTAAATTAACTTCGTTTTACTTAACCAAAATATTGATAGAATAAAAGATTTCATTCTCGCTCTTAGTGATCGACACCATACTTACCAACAAAGCTACATCTGATCGGGTACACTGCCCGTTAAAGTGTTGTTTTAGGTAAAGTTGGCAAAATATAAATGTAAAACTTAAATAAATAAATTACCTACACACAATGACACATCATATTGAATCATAATCCTAAACTATAATAAAACAGATTCCTTGACCGGCTTCCACCGAATATATCAGGAGCAACTATAGGCTATGTGTTCCCATTACGCTCATGCACGAATACATTCTCGAGTTTACAACGCTACATAGGATCACCCTATGAGCTTTTGAACTTCATACGACATATCCTATTATATATGTGTCATTTATTTACTTTAGCAACCATGATCTCATGCTATACATGCTTCTATTGAATGAATCGGGAGCAATACAGTAATGTGGCTACAACTGACTATATCGGGAGAAACTGCTATAACATGAATACAACCGACTATATCCAAAGTAATATTATAACATGGCTATAACGGGCTACATCTAGAGCTACTACTATAACATGGTGATACTACTAAGACATGTTAGGCTAATTTGTTACTCACCTTGATACATGGAATCTATCATGCCACAAGCGCCTTAAACACCTAAACATATGGCATGCATTCATACTTTATTAAATTACGTAATCAACTAATAAATGAATCAGACCACAACACATACAAAGTGGCTAGATTATACCACTAACAACATATATCTCGTTTAACATCTACTAAAACTAGTTAATTCTATACCAGTTGGTGCAACTTTACTATCATGAATATACTACATAAGCAACTAAGAAGACACTATAAACATGAAACTAGATCATATGAGGCATATCATCAAACATCCCAACTATCACACAATTATACAGCGAACTTGATTCAACACATAACCATCATAATTTCTACTAAATCTATACCATCAATGAACTAGCATAAAACATCCACTAATAACTATACCCAAATCATTCATAACTCATTAACTATACAAAACCCTAATTATTTATCTAACCCATGAACCTCGTATCATTTTATCATTTTTAACACATAAAATAAAAACTCAACTGGCTCCGTCAGCTCATATGCTATATTCTCTTATTCATAACAACACCAATAATTGATCAAATCAAAATAAAAAACACCAAAGGGTTGTTTGTTTGGTTCGGTCGATGACAAGAAGAAAGGGAAATGGGATAGGATTTTAGGGTTTAAGTTTTATTCAAGTTTTAGTTATGATCTAATCACTAATTATACATAATATACATTTATAAAACTTAAAGAATAAAAAACTACTATTTTTAACTTTGCTACAGTAATCTCCACTAACATAAAGTCTTGATTCGTCTTTTACTCCCTCCTTCCCCTGATAATACACTCATAAGCAAGGAAAAAAGCCACATGACTCTTCCTTCTCTTTACTCATTAAACCACTGTTAAGATTATAAATTCACTAACTAGATAAGATTGGGAGGTCAAGGAGGAAAGAATAAGTAAAAAGCCATGTTTACTAGATTAGAGAGAGAAAGGGAAGAGTGTATGTTTTTTAGAGAGAAGGATGAGAAAACACATACTATGAGATGTTACAAATGGTTTCCTCACCCCTCCATGGAAGTATGAAGGGGAATATATATCCCGTGATACTTCTAACTATCATCTATTGACATATCTAGTCCTCGCGTATCCGGCTATAAGTAAACTAATGTAATTCCGTATAAGTCTTCATATTTTAAGGCTAACAATTTCCCCCCAATATGTAGACATACGGAATTACTTACAATGTTCCTAACAAGTACAAATACAACAAAATAAAGTCTTTCAAAGCGCTTCCAATGCTGAAGATGACATCTTTGTATTCTAGTCTTGATACTTGTACTCCATCTTGGATCTTCCGTGTCTTTACTTGTTCTGGAACCATTTATTATGCATGAGTTGGATTAACTTTCCTCCAATTCATGCAGCATGTCTAGAAAAGCTTTCTTAATAGACTTCTTTTTAGCGAAGTTTTTGAATCAGCTTCCCCCCAAACCAAAATCCGTATCTTGAGCAGATTCTGAAACTTTGATGTAGATCAAACGATCTTCTAGCATTGACAATTATAGTGCACAATGGAATTTTGTAGAAGAATCAGCCAACCACACCAATTAATACTGCTTCTATACTATATCATGACATTTGGTCTTGGTGAATATCCGTTCGGGTGAACATGCAAGAGATCAACAACAAATCATCTCATGCTTGCAGAATACTTTACAAAAACCATACTAAGTAAAGTAGTATACATTACTTCCCCTGGAAGTTAAACAAAGTACACGTTGCATGAATCTTCCAACCTAATAGTTTATATGCCTATAGCCCTTCTTTATTGACCCGAAAAACCACACCACGTACACGATTTTCCCCATGATGTTTGCGAACTCTCAGAAGCATCATTGTCATGTACGTCCATATACTCGAGAGGTTCTTGTCATAAGCACAAATCTTGAAAAGTTATGAACGTCGTTGAAGAACTTTGAAATTTTTGCTTAGACTGTAAAGTACCATTGCCGTTGAGTAACACAATAATATCTTGTGAGAATTGTTGATTACATCTCAACCTTTTAAACTCTCTGGCTACTTACTAACCTCGTATTCTATCGGCTATTTGTTGTGACCACATGGTGAAGTAAAGCCGATATACCAAACTTGAAACTGAAGTAAAATCCCCAAATTTGTTACTTAAGCTTGCACTGTTGTTGATTAAAGAACGATGAAAAATTAAATCTCTAAGTAGTATCCACATCTGCATCTGCGTGTGACACTGAGCACTATAATGTAACTCCTTAAAGTGATAGCTATAACCCGTGAGTACTACAATGTAACTCCTTACATCAGGTATAACTAGATAATCCAAGTCTTAATCATCTTTCTTATGTGCTCAAGCAAGTCATCAATCGATAGAGGGGTTTAAAGGTAAGGGGTAGAAAATAGAAGGAAGTCTCGGTGATGAAATAAGTAGACACCTTCGTAAAGCCCACTTCAATCTCAAATAAAGGATACCAAATGAATTCCATGACCACTTGTCATTTTAATCCAAATCCATAGCCGTTTGTCGTATTAGTGAATATTTAATAGGATTGTTTTAGCATTAAGTGTTGTGTTTGCTTTGGTGTTTTTGTTTTTGGGAAATTAGGGTTTCAAAACAAGGATTTTCCTTAAATCGCGTGTTAGCCTCAATTTATTGAGTCGAACAAGGAAGCTCCATCGTAGAGAGACCGAACTTCCTTGTTCGACTCAATAAATTAAGGCTAACAATCTCTCCCAAAGTGAGCTCTTAATGTCAGTGCAGGTACTCTCTTAAGTACAGGTACATCATTCCCGTGTTCAAGACCTTACTTCGGGGGAGATTGTTAGCCTCAATTTATTGAGTCGAACAAGGAAGTTCGGTCTCTCTACGATGGAGCTTCGGTCTTTAATTAGTTAATGTTGTAATAGGATAATATCGGGAATCGGGCTCGATAGATAATCTAATATTGTATATGTTTTGGGTTTAATCCCAAGCAAAACCCGAGCCCGGGTCCTAGTTAAATATCCCGCACGTCACTTTTAAGTGTCGGGGTATATAAGGAACTTTTCCACTTGGAAAAGTTAGTTGTTCAAAATATCTAAGAAATATCTTTTCTCTTTTCTCTCTAACCTCTCTCTCTAAAACAACTCATCTCTCTTTCTCATTTCTAGTTTGATTTCGTGATCGATTGTATGTTATGAAGTGTTAACGGGTTCCTACAAAATCCAATGTGGCAAGGTGAGTTTGGAGGGTGGCATGGCAACTCGCGCGTAAGTTGGAAACTCACCTAGGTGAGTTTGCCAAACCCACCTCCACTCCGTCCAGCCTAAATTATGTGGTTTATTTTGTATCCAGAAGAAATGTTTGAATCACGATAATCGTAAGAGCATAAGTAGTTTGATTGAAAAGGCTAGACATTGTCAACTTTTCGTGACTATTTGGCAAAAAAAGTTTTTTTCATAGAAACATAGTATCTATCATATCGATTCTTTATTAAATTACCTATAAAAGACCAGCCAAATAGTCAAAATGTCGTCGAAGAAGGCTAGACATATACAACTTTTTAAATTGTTGTAGTTAACGATACTAGAATGAGTGTTCGGCTCAAATTACAATTAACGTGTTTTGGAGAAGCTTATTAGGCTGCGTTTAGTTGGAGGAAACAGAAAATGATAGAAAATATTTTCTAACTAAACGCAACCTTAGCAGAACAAATTAAATTAAGGAGAACGTTTATTTAAGGAGCAAGGAGTATAACCATTAATTTGTTGTATATCCGATTAAACTGTGCCATTTCAAACACCTATGTTGTTTCTCAACCAAAAAGAATATCTTCATATATACCATTTCTCGTTTCATAACTTGATCAGCTTGAAATTACAATCATCGTTGAATTTCATCCGTATCGAACGCTATTATGTTTTTCAGTCTCATTAAATTCGCTCTACTCTTCTAAAAGCAAATGTGACTGTGAGTGCTACCTAAAGTTATCAAGTAAGAAAAAACATAATTGAACTTGTGATCCATCAATATATTTTGATTGAATCGGGCCGAGTAGGACCACCCAAACACGAACACAATAATACACTAGTTACACTTCCCTTGAAGACAAGGCAAATGATTTAATGAAATGAGATTTGTTTCAACTATGATCACATAAATTGTATAGTTGAATATCGATTGATAACGAAAACATATTTCTTTCGTGTTGGTTATGCGAAGTCACGCGTGGGTTTGCATCGTTTGTCATATGACCTTGTTTTCTTCGATAGAGAAGTTTCCGATCCCATGGACAGCAACATCAAGTTAATTCATTATCATTTCATATTTAGTGACTACGTTAGGGATCCACGTTTTGCTTGTTTTTGTCACAATCATAACTGCAGTTTTTCTAAACAAGTTTGGGTTTTAATATCATTTTTAACTGAAATGTATTTAACATGTTTAGAAATTTGCTTTTCGTTGTTAATATAAGCAAATACTTGGTCCAGATCGTTGCGACAGGTGTGATAAAATGTTTTTATTTTTATTTTGAAAGAGTTAATTATCTGATTGATATTACTATATACTATCACAACGAAAATAACGCTCGGTGAAACACATGTACAACAATAATTATCTAAAGAGAATTTATGTGATTCTAATACCTCTCTGTTACACAAGAATAAAAGAGGAGAAGATAATTCTTATTATCAGATTATCACAATATGTTACAATTAGGAGATATTTATAATGCTAATAACAAATCATAACTTGTTACTAAAGATGATGAATAGCCATAAGCCCATAATATTTTACAATACTCCTCATTGGATATTCATCGTTTATTATACGCTATATACTGTTTCATTAAAAACCTTCTCAGGAAAAACCCAATGGGATAAAAACTTAATGAAGGAAAAGAGTGCAGTCGCATAATGCTCCTCCTCAATTTAATGTATATATTTCAAGCATCGTGGTATGTGCTTAATTACACATACCATTTTTTATTAAAAACGGACTTAATTGACCAAAAACGTACCAAAAATACATTGTATTTGTATGTTTTGCATTTATATTGTGCAGGTAACGGATATCTAAGAAAAAGAAAAAAAACGAAGCCAAAACGGATAAAACCGAGCACGAGAACGGAAAGAGCGTGATGAAAAGCCAAAGTCAAAAAGTCAATGTCAAAGTCAACATAAAAGTCAACCCGACAAAGTCAAAGTCAAAGCCGAAGCCATAACCGAAGAAATGTTAAATGGGCCCACCCGTACCCATCTAATGGGCCGGGTCAACCCATTTAAACATTATGAAGACAAAAGGGCCCAATACCATTTTGAATATAAACCGGCCCAAACAGTGTTATTAAGCCCAAACAAGATAACAGCCGTTAGACCCCTATAACCAATAACTCTGTTAGTCCTTTAAGGACTGAAAGTGTAAACCCTCAATACACCCTCAAGGGCTTAAACTGCCAAATCTTTAAACTTTTATCACCACATGGACAATTCTCGCAATATCACTTAACAAAATGGAGGACTACTCTTGCCATTTCCACAAACCTTCACCGTGCTCATAGTACTATACATCTCTTCTATGTTTCCCGCCTAAACACCATGACCCACTGTTCATTGTCTTTTCACCCCACACCTGCAACTACACTCCAAAACACTACAACCCCACTCCACAAACAGACAAAGACATGTTGGCAATCCCCTAAATGTCCATTGGCTATGAAAAAAAAAAGGTTGAGATCGTTTGGCTTGGGCACCACTTAAGATAAAAGGCTAAGATTGATTTGGGGTCTCCTCACACAAAAAACACAACAACCACACATCAAAGGGCATATGCGACTATATAACTGTGTTTTTTTTCACACGGTGAGGAACGAGTTAACTAGGAGTATTGTAGTTGTAGTTTTACTTTTATTTTTAATGTCGTAATTTATGTTTTTTGTCTTTACATTTCAAAGCCTTGTAATCATTTTACAGTTAATGAAATTTCAGTTTTCCAAGTTTTCAAATTCTATCTTTTAAGCTTATGCATTCAAGTTATTTTGTGTTGACAAGTCATTCTCATAAGCTCTTTTAAGCTAATAGAAACTGTTTTTTTACTCATTCAAAGGTTTTTTAAAAGTTCAATGAAAGTTACTGTTTCATCACCTATAATCTGGATTTTCAAGATTTTGGAAGATAAGCTAACCAAGGAAGAGCTTATGGGTTATTAGACTGCTTATTTCAAATAAGCTGGGTAGGTTAGAGCTAATTAGGTCATTCATTCCCTGTTTTGAGCAAGGGAATAAGGTACATTTTACTTTTTCTCTTTTTGAGCTTATTTCTGCCTTGCTTATTCCTGCTTATTTTTGTGCTTATTTTCCTATTTAAATGCTTATTCTGTCTTTATTATGCTTATTTGATATTAACTTATGCTTGTTTTAGTTGATTTCAGCCTAAAATTTGTTTTCTATTTTTAAAGGAGTGTTTGGGTTAAGACCTAAAATGGGTCAAACTGGTTTCAAATTTGTATTTGGTTCTTAGTTAAGTTTTCCTTAGCTCAAATTTAGTGTACGAGTTAGTTCAATCAAGATTTTAAAGCCTAAATCTTAAATTTAAGGTTTTGAGTATGCACTTGTTAAATCTGTGAATTTTCCAATTGTCGTTACAACTTATATAGTTAGATCTTTTCTATGTGCTTGTTAGTTCCATTTTCATGTTTATTTGAGTTAAGAAATGCAGTAGTATAGGTTAAGTCTAAGGGAGCTTTTGCCATTTTGTTTTTAAGTTACATCTGTCATAGTTGCTTAGTTATCTTTTCAAAGTTTTAAAAAGTTAACATTTAGTAGTTAAATTAGATAAGCTCTTATTAGTTTTAAGTTTTGATTTTTGTTCAATAAGTTCTTTGATGTCCATACTTGATTTGTTTATGCTTATTTTATGTTTTAAAGCTTATTTACTAGCTCAAATTTAAGCCTGTAAAAGCCAATTGTCCTATAAAAAGAAAACATAAATCAGCAGCTACTGAGTGTGAGTAGGCCTTTTCTATTAGCTTTTTCCTAGCTTAGATGTTTTTCAAACTCCCTTTTAATTATTGCTTATTGTAGCTTATAGGATAATCTTTAAGGGTATATGGTCCTTTAATCCCTAAGGATCTATTTAAAAGCTTAAAAATAAGCTCAAAGGGCCCTCTTAGTCTGTTTTCATAGTTTATTGGTCAAAAGTGCTTATATCTTTTCAAGTCCTTATCTGGTTGTTTTCTTTGCTCATTTTTGCTCATAGATGCTTATTAGGTTAGTTTAATTATCTATTTTTGCTTAAATTGCTTTTTCCTTTGCTTAATTTTGCTCATTTATGCTTAATAGGTTTGTCTAGTTATTTGTTTTTGCTTATTTTGCTTTTTCATTTGCTTATTTGTTCTTAAAAAGCCAAAAAATTAGCCTCTTAGTGCCTTAAGTTTATATTAAGTTTTTTGTCAGCTTAATTTGTGCTTTTCCAGCTTATTTATAAGTCTTCATAAAAAGTTGTACTTAAGAAAATGCTTATTTTCATCTTATTAAAAAAGTTGTTTTAAAAGTTTTTTGCAAAAAAAAAAATATGGGAGTAGAGAGGTCTCAAGGGTGAGCAGGGCCCGAACCCGAGACCTCCCCTCTCAACCAAAGCCTTAGCATACACACACTCTACCACCGGCACCAGTAGGGCCATCTGGTAGAGTTGTGCAAAATTAATTATATAAGGGGTTTCCCCCCTTTTTCCCTTTCAGCCCTTTAGAGCTTTTTCCCATCTTATTGAGATAAGCTGGTAACCTCTTAGTATTTTTTCTAGAATCAGCATAAGTCAAAGTATTTTCTGTATTTTTTTCAGATTTTTATAAATTAGTTTGATATTTTTTATAATTTATTTTCATTAAAACAGTAATTAATTCATAATAAATAAAATAAAAGTCAAAAAAATATAATTCTTTTTTTTAAAATTTTCTTTTATCATTTAGGACCTAGGAAAAATAAATTTGCTTTCGTAGGGTTAAATTTGTAGGATTTAGTTTTTTAAAGAACGGGATTGAATCCCGTTCTCGTTTTTCTTTGTTTTTTCACTTTAAACACTTTCGTTTTTTTTGTTTAGTTTTTTTAGTTCTTGCATTTTAGTCACTTAAGGTTAATTAAAACTTAAAGAATCAATTTAGGATTTAATTTTGATAATTTAGTTTTTTTTTCTAGGTCGCGTTTTTAATGCCCGTTAACGTTTTAGGTTTTCAACTTAGATTGCTTTCGTTTTAGGGTTTCTTTTACTTGTTTTTGCATTTTTAATTGTAGAAATAAAAAATAATCAAATCTTTGATCATTCAAGCATAATTCATAAATCGATACTCGATTTTCAAATTCACGCCTCGTTGGGACATAACAACCCTGAAGATTTTTGATTTTACTTTGGATAAAAGTAATTTCTTTGAGTCTTTCGGAATACGTATACTATATATAGATTATAATTACCCCTAAAAGGTACATTATCATAATGGCGCCGTTGCCGGGGAGGCCGTGAGACGATTATCTGTAAACATAAGATTCACCCTTATAACATAAGATCCGGAGGTATGGTAAAATGAAAGAGAAATTTATTCATGTTTATTAGAGAGAAAAGATAAAAGATGGGAAGTTGTGTGTGTGCTAGAGAGAAAAGAAGGAAGACACACACACTCACACTTTACAAATGTGAACTTCTACCCCTCCATGGAAGTATGTATGGGGTATTTATAGTCCCGGGCTTGACTAGCTAAACTAACCCGGACATCTTTGCTTTCTTTATTTTTGGTGGATTTTAGTATAATTGTTTGTTATTGTTATTTAAGAGTTATGATCTCCTATGGCTAACAACATTCTACACCCTTAAAAGTGTTACTTTTTTTAAAATTGGCGATGATGAATTTGAATATGTAGGCATGGCTGCATGAATTGCTTGCAGCCACATTTATAGAACTGAGCCTTTTATTCTGTTCTAGAAAGACAGTTGTTGTCATCACTATATTATTCCAGTTTACTTCTTGCCAATATGCTATGAAAGAGGAAAACCAGGTTGTGGATATGCTTTTTTGTTTACCTCTAGGAAATAAGCTTACTTATCTGTCGCTATTGACCACCCCCAGCGTCCATGTCAAAAGTCAACAACATCGAGTCATAACTTGAAATTATATCTCTTTGGTTGTTGGCTTCTTACTTGGACCTAGGAATGATCTTTAGAGTATGCTAAGGGTTTTGCTACTTTCACGCGTGTTTGGATGTAGACAATGACTTCTAATTCGGCATACGTGACAGTCGCAAAATCCTTCGTCTATATCTGGATGCTATATTATGCTAGGTAACCATACCTTGAGAAGGCAATTGTATTTTGTCATATCAATCTTTATTACCAAAGCTCTTATCTGAGCCGATAGATTATTTCTTACAAAATTCGTTTCTTCATAGTTATTTAATAATGACACGGTAGTGGTAATAACAGTCATAACTGGTTTTGCGTTTTAATACGCGTGTTCGTGTTGCACTGAAAACGAACAGAAGACATCGTGGCACTAAGTAGTATCGTCATCTCTTCTTTCAATTTCTGTTCATACACCAATTATGCATATCGGAACAAAAAAAATGCTTATGACTGTTTCCACCACTACCGCCTCAAATCGTGATACACAAAGTTCGAAGTTTTACGAAAAAATATAAATATAAATACGCATTGCTATCGATTAAAAAACAAAAGGTAGAAACGCACGATCATCTAGAATGCATTTTAACAAAGAAAGATGGGGAGCTGAAGAGAATATCGTGACAAGTAGTTCGGTGCGAACTATTTTTTCGCCGCATCCTCTTCGTTTCCCATCTTTCTTTGTAGACACGCATCTTATTTTTTATCAACATGTCGTAAACTGAAAATAAAATGTCGTAACGTGGACTTCTGTAAAATACAACGACAAAATCAAATGCACCCGCGGTGAAGCGCGTGCTCCCAAACCTCGTTTTAACTAATGATTAACATTTCTTGTTTCTTCAATACTTTAGATCTACATCTTTGACATACATGGTTTTGCGTATCAGACTTAAGACCTCTTAAAAGACAAGCGTAGCCTTAGTTAAGAAACATTGCACAACTTTTGCTAAACTACAAGCTTTTTAGTTATACTTGTGTTGTTTCATACTTGTTCGATTATAATACATTGTCAAACTAGTTACAACTTAAAACACATGTTGTATACTTATAAGTTTGAGTGCAATCTTCACGAGACAAAACGTGCATTTTCAGTCGTTGTCACATTATCCCTCTTTCTCATTGCTCATTCATCACTTCATGCTGGTAATTCACACTAATCTTTTAATTATACTTTTTACTTTGTAACTTTCTCTACAAGTTCATATTCTATCATTTTATGATAAAATACCATATACACTAGCCTGATAAAATATCATAATTAACAAGGTGGATGTGTAATTGTGTTTCATTACGAACAACATACATACATATGGTAACTATTACACTGTGTTTTTTAGTTTTAAAATAGGGTAAACATTATTTATGAACTATGTACTTTATTATATGTCTAATTATGCATACTCTACCCCTAAATAATACCATTATGAACCACGAAACCTGTTAATAGCCGGTTTTTTCACGTTATAATTTTTTTTCTTTTTTTTTTGTTTTTCGTGGTTCGTAATGGTATTATTTGGGGTAGAGTATGCATAATGAAACAGAAAATAAAGTACATGGTTCATAAATAGTGTTTACTTTTTTTTTACTTATTGGCGGGAATTTTAAACGGGTTATTTTGACCCCGTATTTTCCCCCTTTATAACCACAATAGTGTTGTTTGAAATGTTTGCAGACTACATTTCCATTCCAATCACTCCCATTTAGCATTTTCAGTTATCCATGGCGTGAGTTGGCTGCATTGGATAAAGGGGGTATTTGGATATGATTTGCAGACTGCATGAGTTGACTGCAAATGCAAAATGGGTGTTTGGATATGACTATATCCATGTGCATTTGCAGTTTGCAGTCAACTCATTCCATTTACCATTTGCATTGGATAAAGGGGGTGTTTGCAATGGGCGTTTGCAGACTGCATTTCCATTCAAAACTCTTATTTAGCATTTGCAGTTTGTAGTCAACTCCCATTTAGCATTTGTAGTGTAGTTTGCAATGGATGTTTGCAGACTGCATTTCTATTCAAAACTCTCATTTAACATTTGTAGTGTAGTTTGCAATGGGTGTTTGTAGACTGCATTTCCATTCAAAATTCCCATTTCTAAATTGGAAACTTTGAGAGTATTAGGACTGCCTTTATATTTAATTTGCAGACTGCATTTCCATTCAATACTCCTATTTAGCTGCAGTCAACTTATGCCATTTAGCATTTACAGATTGACTTTAGAAAGTCAATCTGTAAACGCTAAATGGCATGAGTTGCTTGCATTAGATAAATGGGGTGTTTAGATATGATTTGCAGACTGCATTTCCATTCAAAACTCCCATTTTTAAATTGGAAACTTTAACAATATTAGGACTGCCCTTGTATTTCATTTGCAGATTGCATTTCCATTCAAAACTCCCATTTGGCATTTGCAGTTGACTACATTGGATAAAGGATGTGTTCGGATATGATTTGCAGACTGCATGTGTAACACCCCGCTCCGATAAAGAGACCAGGAGTCACGTTATGGTGTCATATCAGAAC
>BQNB010120205.1:0-16344 GCA_026074375.1 Tanacetum coccineum
TATGATACGAGCTAAATTATAAGTTAATACTGCCAGGCTTAAGGAGTTAGTACTGCTGGCAGGGTTAGTAGTGCTAGCAGAAGTTAATACTGCTACCAGAGTTAGTACTGCTAAAATATTGTTAATACTGCTAGTGTATTGATAATGCTGTTTTTGACAATCCTGAACTTTCTTGTGTCCAACACGAGCTCCTTTAACGAATTTGTAACTCACTAATGGGTTGTATGATACGAGCTAAATTAGAAGTTGATACTGTCAGGCTTAAGAAGTTAGTACTGTTAGTAGAAGTTAGTACTGCTAGCAGGGTTAGTACTGCTAGCAGAAGTTAGTACTAACAGCAGAGGGTTGTATGATACGAGCTAAATTATAATTTAATACTGCCAGGCTTAAGAAGTTAGTACTGCTGGCAGGGTTAGTACTGCTAGCAGAGTTAGTACTGCTAAAATATTGTTAATACTGCTAGTGTATTGATAATGCTATTTTTGAACATACCTGAACTTGAGGGACTGTTTGAAACTCATAAGAACAAAAAATATAATTTTTGTAAAATAGAGGGACTAAACGTATCAATATGGAAACTCAAGGGTGTAAACGGTAAATATTCTATAAGGACTATTTTTGCCAATGATGAAAACCTAAGGGTATTTTATATAATTAAGTGATTTAAATAAACACTTATGGTATCGGAATAGTCCTGATAATATATTCGTATCTTATATAACTAAATCACGCGAAAAATAAATAGGTGTATTTATTATTAATACTTAAACACCGTGTATACTTAAAAGTATATAGTCGTACATCTTCCCAAGAGCAAACGAGGAAAACGAATACAATAAACGTGTACACCACCACACAAGTGATAACAGTATATATAAACTTGCAAATTACTGTAGTTTATACACGAAGTCGTTGGCCTAAATTTGTAGACTAAGACTGGCCGTATTTACTTAGGTATTTGACGGTGTGATTCATTTGCCATACTTGGGAACATTACCTTTCACAGAGGACTACTTACTAAGGTGAGTTCATAGCCCCATGTTTTACTATATCAATGATTTACAACTTTTGGGGTGAGAAACATGCATTGTTTTACAAATTGGACGCAAGTGTACATTATATCATGATTACGTGTTTGCCTAAGTAGCGATAACCCACTGTGCCCATTATCATGAACTGTCAATTACTTTGTGTGAGCGCGAATGTTATAAATAGATCTATTTGGGATTGACATCCCCATCCGGGTGAGTAGCTCTCACTGGTGTCACGGAGTGAACCAACGGATGTATACCATGTCGGATTTTGGGATGTTAGTTGGTTAGAACATCAAAAAGGCTATGTTGGCCAATTTAAATTGCAAATCAACTTCGAGCTTCAAGTGTCATGAGCTTATGGAACCGTAAATACACTTGTGATGTTTTGCATCTGTTGCAGTATCATACACTTGGAAATCTTGCGGTCCTACATTATATTTACATAAACCTATGAATTCACCAACTTTATGTTGACGTTTTAAAGCATGTTTTCTCAAGTCAATGAGGCACGAGGTGCTAAGGATACATTGGGGATACTCTTTTGGGGAGTCATGCATAAAAGATTTGGAGTCATTACATCTTGGGATTTTTGTTATGATCTAAAATCTTTGTTATCAAATGTTGAACAATTTAAGCCATTACGCTTTGTATTAAACAATTTCAATAAATCTAATGTATCGTATTTCAAACGAATCTTTTAGAGGTCGTTCTCATATCTTGTGTTATTGATCTATGAAGTAACGCTCCAGGACTCATTATTCCGCTGCGACCCTATTTGGGGGTGTTACACTTTATTTTACCAAGTCAACACAAATTAGTGGTACTTTTCTGCATGATAGGCTTGTACCATATGCTGTTAGCCGTGTAAAATCAGTTGCTTCATCAGCTGGTTGTACCTTATGCTTTGTGAGTATTAAAACTTACCAAACTCACTAATAATTCTAACAACCCCCCACCCGATTAGAAAGTTTTCTACCACTCTAATGAGTTATGTCACGTAAGTGTCACAAGATTAAACCTCATTTACTCAAAGTATGCAAAGTGAAACTGATTCAATGGTGTCTAAAGATTAAACCACAAACCTTAAGAAATAATGGTGTCTAAAGATTTAACCAAAAATCTCTTTATATCACCGGCACACTTCTACACACTCCCCGTCGTAACCATCGCGTTCTCACTGAGCGCTAATATGGTTGTGCGCTTAATCCTGATTCATGACCCTCTAAGAGAGAAACCACAACTCTCCATTCAAGGCGGCACCACCTCTAGGTCATATAGGCAAAGCTACTCTAACGTCTTCGTTGCTAAGACGCCTCACAATCTTTTTTAAGAGTATAATCTCATCCTTTCTCGACAACGTCGTGCTATCGAGCTATACATGAATCAATTTGTTGATAGCACCTTCTGCCAATTAATGACTTCGTTATTGCCCATTAAACTCGTAATGTAGGAGCATTACAACCAAGTTGGGTTTCCATCACTAACCGATTCTCAATGGTTTCAGACCCATGTCTCTTAGCAAGCCTCAATAAGTCTCTCATCAGAGCCTTAATAGGCTACCCGACAAACAATAACAACGTTTGTCGATCACAATCACTTACCAAGTCTCTCATCAGAGACTTGGCAGTCGCAACTTCAAGTTTCTAGATTTCTTGAAAAACTTGTCATTAATGGCCATTCTCCAATAACTTTCTACACATTCTATCACTATAGAATTTAAGATGTTAGATCTTTAATGATCTAAATATCTAATCCACTTAGCTTGTCATATGAAACATCTAGGCAATGAGTTCACCAAGTAAGAAATACACATTATTTCATGTCTCCTCTAGAGACAAGTCACCGTGTGAGTACATTAATTCACCTGCTTGTGAAATCTAGTCACCACATTGACTAATATAAAGTATCGCCGAGTACCATACGATATTCAATACATTAAGCTTGGGTTACAAATGTATTAGTTTACAACTACACATAGTTATTTCAACTACAACTTACACAACAAACCAACACTTACGCTGGAAGACTCACGTCCTTCCATTTCTCGATCAAAAAGTAACAACCAGCCTTCTTGCTTTGTTAATCTTCTTAACTATGTAGTAGTATTCGAGTTTTCTCAAATACCCTTCACAAATATTTTATCACAAAAGAATCTTCAGATCTCAACATCTTTTGAAAACTAAGTGTATCCTTGTGGTTAATAAGTCATGCTAATAAACACAAATTTAATAGCATGGACTTACAACTATCACAATTCAATAGAGGGTTTTCCATAATCATCTTGATATATACATTTTCTTTTACAAGATTTATCATTATTTTCTTCATAAAATATTTCCTTAACCAAGTCGATTTTATCACTCGTTTTCATATGTTACATCCCACCTTGGATGTACCCACTAAAAATACACCAAGATTCTAAAAAAAAGGCCGACTTGGTTACTAACTTATACAGAATATACAATAGATGACAGTGACAATTTTATCACATCAATAAAATCATGGAAACCCAATTCCAATTAACAATATGCACATTAAGTCAATTCTAATTTTCTATTTTGATAACCGCACACATAAGGAGGTGAGGTACAATGCTATCTCTGCATATAAAACTTACATTCTCGAAGAGTTTGAAAATTTTCATGAGAGAATGCCCTTGTATACTAACCCCCACCATTTGTTTCCATTGATTAATTGTTAGGTTTAGAACTATATAAACCAAACAAATATATATTTTATGCAAACTTGCTAGCCTAAATAATACTAATCACTTTTAGCTGCCACAACTTGTTTTCACATTATTTAAATCTCATATTGCATCGCTTATGGGTTTTAAGCATTCTAAACAAACTTGGCTCGTCATTTAGAAATCACATCGAAAAACTCTTACAAGAGATCATGCTGCACTATGATTCTTTGTGACACGTTTTCACACACTTTACACATTTTCGCTACAAATTACGGCTAAAATAAAGACATATTTTGATTTTAGTTTCTCATTCGTAGCAGTTCGCACTTATTTGTCTCTCCTAGAAAAACATGACATCACTCGACTACAATATGATTCATTTCTAATTGCAGGAAACATACTTAAAAGATTGTTGTATCATGTATAAACCAAGTTCTTCATACTTTCGTGAAAACTGATCATGAATATATATAAAGATAAAACATATAAAGGGGAAACTTACAACCAAGCACATGTAGTAATATTTAATAAGTAACGACATCAAACACGTTATGATCATGAGCTCCATAATGCACCTGGACAACAACAATAACAGTACCGTAATTATAACTAAATGGAACTGCACGGGAAGCCAATTCCCTGTCCTTTTAAGTACGTTCGGCACCCCGTAAAGTTGTTGGAGTCTGCGAGCCAAGGGTTCAGGATTGATACAGTTCACACACGCAAACGTCGAATAGCAATAACTCGAGTTTGCAACGCAAGATGGCGGTATGTAGAAAACAAGTTCCAAGGCAAATGGTAACAGCTTTTCTCGTGATTTATATATATATATATAATATTATAATATAAATATAAATATATATATGAGTTGTGTTGAGTGTGTTGTGTGAGTGTAGTGATTCCCATATCTTATTCAAGATCCCATCATGGTCTTATATACACTACTTGGCAAGAATAAACATGATCACATTGATCAAATGTGGTCATTGTCATGCATCGTAAATTAAGGAGACAGTGGATGGAAGTTTCCACTAAATCAGCCCTCACTTTATTTTACCAAGTCAACACAAATTAGTGGTACTTTTATGCATTATAGGCTTGTACCATATGTTGTTAGCCGTGTATAATCAGTTGCTTCATTAGCTGGTTGTACCTTACGCTTTGTGAGTAATAAAACTTACCAAACTCACTAATAATTCCAATATCGTGTTATAGCATAAAAAGCTGACACCACACACCATTGGAAAGACTTTCTAAAGGTGGGTGGTGGTGGTGGCCACGTAGTTGTGGGTGGCGATGGTAGCGGTGGGCGGTGGTGGGTGGTCGTGGTGGTGGGTAGAGGTGGTGGTGGTCGGTGTAGTTGTGCGTGATGGTGGTGACGGCCAATTGTGATGGTTGCGGTGGGTGGTTGTAGTGGGTGGTGGGTGTGGTGAGTGGTGGTAGTGGTGGCGTGTTGCTGGTGGTGGCGGGTGTGGTGGTGATGGGTGGGTGATGGTGGTGGGTGGTGTTGGGGGTGGTGGGGGCGGTGGGTGTGGTGGTACAGAACCATATTTGAGGGTGTGCGATGTGCAGCGCTGATAACGCTCATTTTATACATATTTTTATATGCGTTATCTATGCTTTTATGTATATTTCTTGGTTAATTATAAGAACTTTCGATACTTAATCGAGTATATTTACTATTGTAGGTTCATAGTACGTGTCGTGAAAGAAAACGGAAGAATACACGAAGAATTGAAGCTTAAACCATGAAATAACTCAAGATAAAGATCTCCCGACACATGTCCACTGTTTTTGCCATAACTTGAGCATACGGACTCCGTTTGACGCGATTCTGGCTGCAAACTTTTCTGCATTAATGCGTATAACCGACATAGACAAAGTGCGGCACACTTTTGTCTAAAGTGCGACGCACTTTGACCCCCGAACAGCCTATAAAAAGCCTCCTTGCTCTCCCATTTCATATATTCTCACATAAATCAATCTAATTCGATTCTGCCACTTAGAATAGGGATTTTTGGTGATAAAGGCCTGACAAACCTTTGATCCAAACCATCCTTGGTAACACAATCATCACAACAAGTAGAATTCAAAGTTAGGAGGAGTTCTTAAAGAATTTGGTTGAACTTGATTCTAGTTCATCAATATTCCCAGGTTTTAATCCATCCAAGATAGTGTTAGTGAAGTGTATTTCGAAACTATAAGCTGTTGTGACAGAATTGTTCATAGTTTCTGGGTTTTACTTTGAATATAATAAAGTGTTCTTGGGAAATTCTTGTGAAATCACCATCATTTGCTCTTGGAATCGGTATAAACCTTGTTACTCTTATTGAATATGATCTTTACTGAATTCATGATGAATGTTATGTGTTTCGTTACTATAAAGATGGAGTAGTCGTTCTATGTTTGTTTGGGCCATATGTGATCTTTGATATGGAGCGTTTGAATATGTGTCTATTAAATTGGTAAAACATATTTTTATATAAGAATATAGGCCGAAAGGGTTCTTTATATATGTGTTCTATCATTCCACTTATTATATTGGTTATAATAACTTATAAAGGCCGAAAGGATTTGTTTTTATTAATTAATATAATCACTGGTTATATTTAAAGGCCGAAAGGATTTGTAACTTGTGTTATCTTTATCTCTAAACTTATAAACACTATCCTAAATACTCATTATCTTAGTGATCATTGCCTAAACAACATACTTTAATTACTTGCTTGAATCATCTCTTAATCGCTCTCTTTATAACATCCGATATATGCACGTTTTGGTTAATTTAATCCGTGACAATTATTTTAGCCTTAGCACTTTAATTACAAACTGTAAAAACTTCAATTCTCTTAGGACAACATGAACTTACCTAAACTATAGTATACACGAAAGGGTATACTTGCCCGAGTGTTGTGTTTTTAGTAAAAATCGGTATTTTTAGTTATTATAAATTTAAAGCTTGTAAAAACACACATCAAACGCACAAGACCTCAAAATATATATCTCTTAAAAATGTAATAGTGGTGGGTGGTTTAACATAATCCTGATCACACACACATGCAAATTAAAATGTAAATAATGCATCGAAATAAGATGTCAAAACGTAGCATTTTCATTTAACATAATCCAATAATAAACAGTTTGGTTCTCATTATACAAACTAACATTTGTTATACTCGTTACCCTCACATTTACTACAGTATTTTTAGAATAATATTTTTTTAATCATTAAGAACATTAACAATAATATTAAAAAACTCTAATGAACAGTACCTTAACCATTAAAAAAAATTGCTCCCCCTATTTTCTAAATACAATGTACACCTGTCCATCTTCTCAAACATACACATCACACACATATATCATCTCCTCACACATCACCGCCCTACTTTCTCTTCTTTCTTCCACCCACACACGTTTGGACTCACAGAACTTCACAACACACAGTCGATCGTCTTTCTCAAGATTTTTCTCAACAAAACTGCGATGAAGATGATTGCAGGTATGTGGTTTTTGGGTTTACAAATTTAGGAGTTGTGGTTTATTTGTGTTTCATAAAAGTGTATTAATGTTACATTATTCTTAGTTTTTTGATTATTTTGTTAAAAATTTTAGGGCTCATTTAGAAATATATAGATAAAGTTCTGATTTTTAATTTGAAATTTGGGGTTTTTTTGGGCTTTTGATTTCAGTTGGTTGTTGCAACTGTGGAGTGTGTTGGGAGGTTTCTCTTTCAAGATCACGATTTCTTGAGGCGTTGGGAAGGGAAAATTGACGATTTCTTAAGGCGTTTGGAAGGGAAAATTGAGAATACGGAAAGGTAAAATGACTTTTGTAATATGTTTGGTAATTGTTTATGTTGTTTTGATTTTTTGGTGATTTAACAGGTGTCCTTTCATGCGGTGGTGGCATATTTTCTCGAATTACATGTGAAGAACGGATTTCATTACGCGGGGGAACATTTTAGCTTATTTTCACTTGAAGCACCTTTGCAACTTGATTGCCAGTAATTGCATCTCAGGTTATTACCGCACTCTGGGTAATATTTTTAGATTGTAGTGTTTAAGTAAAAATTTCATGTCTATTGGTTTTTGGTTTTTGGCTTTGATGTTTTATATTGTTTTGGGACAGATAATAGGGTTCACATTGTTTTAGGTATAATTGATTTTTGATAATCTTCCTTAATGTATGATACTTTGGCTTACTTTTTGTTCAGCTGATTATTTTTAAACATTTGTGGGCTTTTAGCTGCAACTTTTCGTGGTGGCAACACACGATCAAGCGGTTTCGGTAAATTTGGTTCAGATCATTTACGTGGTTTTGGGGATTGTTAGGATTAGCTTTTTAGGGATTGTTTGGATTAGCTTTTGGTTCATCGTTCTCACCCTTTTTAGGGATTTTTTGGATTAGCTTCTTGCATTTTGTAAATTCAGTATGGTGTTTTTGCTATCCAAACAACTTATGGCATAATAGGGTGAAGTGGCCTATCCAAAATAGGTGGTTAAAGCCACAACTATAACGGGTAGCCGATGCTATACTTACAGTTGATCAGCTGTGTCTTTGCTTTTACTATCAGACCTTTTATATGATATAAAACGGTCCAATGTTCGTAAAATTTAGAGTCTTCGATGTGTCTATGTTGTAACAGGTTAAATACTAATATATGAAAATGGTAGCCCTGGGAAGATTGTGCGAGTACTTGATATGAGTCGGTCCAATATTTGTATTACTGTTATTTGATTGTTGGTTTATATGGTTACAGAGTTTATTGGCTGAATGTTATATGAGGAGGACATACATACCATGTTCTACGAGTAGTGTTGGCAGCGCAGTTGTTACAAGGCATAAGGCAGCTCCTTTGACATACGGCTGATATTTTCTCCAGGTTTATCGAATGTTTCTGGTTTGTTCGTCGCCTTCAAATATGTTTTTTAGTTGTTTTTTAATTTTGAATTTCTTTCTGACAGTAGCAAGAGCTATGTAAATGACACTTTACAAGGGAAATGTAGTTTGGACCAACTATGTGCATCCTCACTATGACGATACAACATCTACTATAAGGGAGTCCGGTGGCAAAGAATTATTTATGTGGATTAAACCCACATTGTGTCCCAGGAATCAAGCAGATTCATGTTGACTCCACATCACTGTTCTTTGCTTTGCTCACCCCTCCTGGTAGGAACTAGGAAACCAACAGCTTTTAAGCCATCAGCATGTGCAACAAAGAAAAGAGGAAAACAACGCCAGGCAAAACCTGATTACTTAAATGCTGAAGCCATTGAACGTAGAAGCATCGCCAAAAAAAGGTGAGAAATATGGGGTCGTCACCATTCAAGAAAGAACGAATAACAAAGACGATGCCATTGAGGAAGATGCGGCAATGGGTGTTAGGGAATCGAGTGGTGAAGTTTAGAGCTGGCGAAGGAGCCATCAGGTCTCTGTGTTGATGAGGTAATAGCACTCCTTTAAATTTTAAGCTATTTTACATTTTTAAAGCTCTCTTCAGAAAGTGTTTAAACTCATGTTAAACCAGTCCATTTTGCCGCTGTTAAGATATGTGGTATAAGTAGGAAATTAAATGAATTTGGATGTAATGTAGGTAAGCCTTCCAGGAGTTTATTTATAGTTTTTTTTATAGAGACCCAAAGAGCCAGTTGGCTTCACGTGAAGGTGCAACTGAAGTGAAACGACATCTATTCTTTCGGGGTATCAACTGGAATTTAGTTTGCGGCCGGGTAATGCTTTAGAAATTTGTTTTTATTTTCTTACTCTTTTGAGGTGATCAGGTTAAAGCACGTTTGAACCGAATGCTCTAACGGCTAAATGTTTGAATTGAAATAAATCTGGACACATTATTTTGCATGAAATTATTTCAGAATCTTCCTAAATTGGAGACGCCTGTGTTTGGAGTAAATGAAGATGAACATGTCAAGGAGGTTGCATCAGGCTTTTGTGTTTCACCAATCACCTGCATTGATACTTGATTCTTCAAAGGTAATGATACATAAAACTAAATAGTAGAGGTGGCAGAATGTGCGGGCTTGGTAATCTTTCAAATTTGTTTAGGTCCAAACGGGTGACCTTTATATGGGTTGAAGCGGGTAAAATTTGCCACCTGTCGCGCTACTAGATAGGTTTATTTTCCATCTTTCCATTCATTTATTAGTATAAAACATAGTGCGGGGAACATGTTGTTTGAGGACTCGGTCACGGTCGATATATATGTGGCACGTAACGCGAGTAGTTTCCCGATTTTTTCAATATATGAATTTCACCCTGTTGATTCCTTTGATTGTACCGCTACACAATGGTTTCAAATGTGTTAATGTTAAACTTTTTGGCACTCGCATCGGTAGAAACGGTGGTGTGTTAGAGTTGGGTTAAATAATGATTTATTTAAATTTAATGACTGTAAAAAGTTTAACTTGCACTGTTTTGAGGTAATTAGTATCATGTTTATGACCATTATTCTATTTTATTTTCGCGAACAGGATGGCTCCATAACCACTGATATTTCAACGATGGTGAAAGAAGCAAAACCCTCCGCACACAGGATGGCAAAGAAGGGAACTTGCGTGCAATGCTTTCGACTACGCAATATGTATGTAAAATCTTCTGAGTTCTTTTTATCTTCAACATGATCAACTTGGTTCCAGTAGCAATCATATACGAATCTAAAACTTTAAACACAAAAGCTTTCAGTGACAAAAAAAGGTTGTAAACCCAAGGGAATACCCCCATACGAAGGTGAACGCAGATTCTATTAACCACCCTTAAGAAGGATTGCTGCCATTAACACTGAACTGAAAACAAATTTAAGTTAACTTTTAACCTGATTTAAGTATTTAATAGTTTTTTCTCGATTCTTATTTTACAGATCCTTGGTGCTGACAGTGGCTGATAATACTTTGGTGTACAACTATAAAAGCAGGATCTCATCATTCTGGTCACTCCAGAAACAACTATAACTCTGAAAAATAGGCGTCAAGTGGTTATTTCCTCATTGCAGGAACATGTCGAGCCTGGAACTGTTGCATTCGTAGATTCCCTTCACGAAGGTTGTTTACGGATCTTGCTATATTGCGGTCTATATACCCATTATTTGCCTACTGAATTAACATGTAGCAAACAACAGGTACCAAACAAAAAATCCGGATGTCCTCACAGGAAGTGACCACTCATACTTTCCTCAACAAACAGGTTCAACAGGTAGCAAACAAAAAAAATCCTTACTTAGCTTTGAAAAAATATTCGCCATATCTAAACGCCCTTACACATACTTTCCTCACAAACAGGTTCACCAAATCAGTCATCACCAAAATCAGCAGAAAAAGAAGAACTCCAGCCATCAAAAACAAGCAGCGAACAACAAGCAAGACGTTGAAAAGGCCACTATTTCCAGATGATACGGCAGAACAGAAGAAAATAAAAAAGGACTGATGGGAAAGGTCTTCATTGCACCAGCAGCAACCTAACTAAGTTTCAGTAGAATTAGCTAAGAAAGCCGGCTAATATGACGCTAAACGGCGTATAACTTTTGTAACCCGCGACAGGGTAGAAGACACTCCTTAGGACCCTACTACACCCAAACGCTCTATCGCTAAAATAGCAGCTATGCAAGTCCGTAAAAACTGTGTAACGGATAGCAAGCAAATCTCCTTTTATGGGTTCTTAAAATAGTATCACAACTCAAAATCCTAAAAAAAAGGCTTCAACTTTAGTTTAAACACACATATTCAATAACATGAATATTCAGTGTTTATGACCCCAACCAGTAGCACAAAACAGATGCGGCAAAATAATTCTATACAACTCAACACCGCATCACATGTTTGATACAACTGCCAAAACTCAAAAACAACTTCAAACATCATTATGACGACAGAATATAACAGCTAAACCATATAAATACATAATTATCATCATAGATATTCACAAGGACAGCTACCCCAATGGCATCCTCACATGTCCTTAACACTTTTAGCTCACCGATCCCAATGGCATCCTCACCGATCCCAATCCCAATGGCATTCACAATGCCATCTATGAAGAATGGAACTAGAAAATTTAATGGGTAAAAGAGATGGATGTTATATGAACAAACAGCTTCCCCTAAAAAAAATCGTAACAAAAACGGGACGAAAAGAGGTTACAAGATTTACCGGGAAGCGCGGGTCTCAAAATCTTGTTATACCTTTAAAGATAATGGAAACAGGAAGCTTGTTGTGTGTAGTCACGACGGATATATTATTACTAAGCAGATTGATGATTTTGCAACAGACTTTGAGAAAGAAACCAAACAACATGAAAAGAAATTGTTGGTGGTTTGTTTCGAAATTTATATAGGTGGAAGGTGGAATTAATACACGGTAAAGAGGAAGCTTCCGCGAAGCGTCATGTGATAACCGGTTTTAATGAACGACAAACGTGGAATTAAGTCAACAAGCATGTTTACCCGCGCGTTGCTGCGGGACGTTAATTTTTCGCACATAGTTGCGGGTTTAATTTTTTTTTCTATCTTTTTTATTTTGTGCGGGTTTATTTTTTCGGGCTCATGTTTAATAGTGGTTTTTTTTATATGGGCTTATGTGTTAGGCCTCATGGCGTGGGTAACTTTTGATCTAAATAAGTCAGTACTTTTGTAATTTTTTATTTTTATTTTGTGCCGAGTATTTTTTTTTGTATTGCGTATTTATTAAAAAAAAGTGGCCATAATATGTAGCAAGATAGTAAAAAATGACGTTGTATCACTTTTGTGCCGAACATTTTTTTTTTAAATTAATTTGTGGCGGGGTTTATTTTTTTGGTCTTATGTTTAATAGTGGTTTTTTTATATGGGCTTATGTGTTGGGCCTCATGACGCGGGTATTTTTTGATATGAATAAGTCAGTACTTTTGTAATTTTCTTTTTTTTATTTTGTGTCGAGTATTTTTTTTTTGTATTGCGTATTTTAAAAAAAAAAGTGGGCCGGCCCAAACTGGGAGCCCATTGGGCCGAACACTGTTCATATTACTGTAGCACGACGTAATATGGGCTTATGTGTTGGGCCTCATGACGCGGGTATTTTTTGATATGAATAAGTCAGTACTTTTGTAATTTTCTTTTTTTTATTTTGTGTCGAGTATTTTTTTTTGTATTGCGTATTTAAAAAAAAAAAAAAGTGGGCCGGCCCGAACTGGGAGCCCATTGGGCCGAACACTGTTCATATTACTGTAGAACGACGTAAAAAACGACGTCGTATTACTTTTGTAATGTGTATGTATATCTCTATATATATATATATAGTAAGGATCAAATAAGAAGAATAGTTAAAATGAGAATAATGAGACAACCATACATTTCAGATGCACCTACAAAAATGGATGCATCTCCTCTTAAAATTCTCCCTCCTATTTAAAATGTGTGGCTAGAAATTCTTCTTATTCTTCTCATTTTAGTTTTTTCTTCTCACTTGATCTCTTCCCTATATATATATATATATATAATATAGCAAAAAATCATAAAATAAATATTTGTGTAACTAAAAAATTCTATGTGGCCACATAAACTCCACGTCAATTTTTTGAAGAAAAATACATGCATTTTCTCAAACCCCACCAAGTATCCTAACTTTGCTAGAACTCATGATATTTTCTTTCTGGTGGGCCCAACTTAACCCATCTTCCAAACCAAACATAATTTTTGATGCCAAATCCAAATCCATGAGATGAACCCAGTATAACAAACGCACCCTAAGTGTTCCTACTAAATCCTCCTACTTATATGCCTACTCATGAAGTTATGACACGTGGAAAAGTGATTGGATGAAATGTTGAAAGAGAATAAATGAAATCCACTTGTCATGTTTTAAATTGTGTAGGAGGATACGTAGAAAGAATAAGTAGGAGGATATAGCAATGCTTAAAACGAAAAATAATAGCCATGCCAAAAGATCAATCATTGGACAGTTACGACAACAAACCCGAAGTTCGATCGCGGAACGCTAGATCGCGAGTTGTATCGAGCACAAGTAACAAACACGAGAGACTACAAAGAACGACAAGAATATGCACACGTTATACCCTCAAACACTCATTTATTAAAACCCTAATAAAGCTTACAATTTGAAGAAGAAGAATGAATAACTAGCATCCCCCTCATCTCTATTTATAGGGATGAAGGGTTAGAAAACTTTCCTAAATCAAATAGGAAACTCTTTGCCTTGCAAGGCAAGATTAACTAATCCTAGTTATAATATATTCTTAATTTAAATTACAATGTACACTTAAGCCCTAACCTATGTTTAAATTTACTCCTAATATTCCTACATCAATATATACTCATTTTGGTTTTTTATGCACATGTATAAAACTCGTGTTAGCTGAAGATGAGCAACTTCACATAAGCCGAGTTCCACGTACTCCAGGTTGTTATTAGAAATCGATAGCAGATATATTATTTTCATTCTTTTGTATAAATAAACCAAAGCGCGTTGCATTATGATTACTACTAGGGATGAGCATTTTGACCCGAATCCCGAAACCGTACCGGAACCGTACCGATTCCCGGTATACGGTACGGTACCGGGACTACGAAATAAGGTGAAAAAAAATCGGGACCACTAATTCGGTACGGGACCGGTACCGAATCGAGAAATTCCTGAAAAAAGACGGGAAAAACCCGATTTTCCGGTACCGGTACCGGTACCGGTATCCGAATCCCGTTCAGTACGGTACCGCTACCACTAATTTATGCTTGGGAAAAAATCGGTACCACTAATTCGGTACGGGACCGATACCGTGCTCATTCTTAATTACTACCAAAACTATTATGAATGTTACATTAGTTAAAACTAAGATTATAATAAATTAATACATAGATAAATTTTTATGTTAAAACTTCCGTACGTGCAAGGGTATTATAACTAGTATGTAAGGAAAAATGTTATTATATCTCAAAATTTTGATATTTTGCTTTAACTTCAATCAATACAGTATTTTATTTAGAGTAAATAAATGAATTTATAGTAAGAAAGTAAAAAAGTTAAAGCCGTATAAATATATCATTAGAATTCTATGTAGAAGGTAGGCAGGCATAGGGCTTGAACCACTTTTAAAACCAAGAAATCGAGAGAATGAAGGGGTTCCTTAATAAGCGTGAATATTATGCATATAAATCATAGGAATGAGATCGTGAGAAAACCTAATTTTGGTGGAAAACCTAGAAAACTCAAACAGATGCACTAAAAATACTAAACGGATGCATTGAAAATCTTTTATATAGCCTGAAAAAATTAAAGCATCCGTTTGGTTTTTTTCAGTGCATATGTTTAGTTTTCTAGGTTTTCTAGCAAAATATGGTTTTCTCTAGAACCCATCCCATCATATCGACGAAAACACCTTCGCCTACAATAACAACCTTAAAGAAGAAGCAGATGACACCTTTGGATACAACCTTCTCGATTTGGATGATCCAAAGATGATGCTTAGTAGATATACGGATCTTGCTGATTTCAATTTCTCAACTTTTTATATAGTCATTAATCAGAAATGCTCTCTTTTTTTGTCTCAACAGCTAAAGTAATTTGTAACTCTACCATAACCTTTTTTGTCTCAATAGCTTGTATCACGTTTCTAGAAGAAGATTTGGTTTTATCCCACATCGAAAACTGAGAAGAAAATGTGTTACTTTATGTAAGGAGGTATGCGCTAGTTATTCAAGTTGGTATGGTGTAATATGTTCCTCGTGGAATATCAAGTTGGGTTGATACTGGTATCAACTCAGGTTTCATGTCACGAGTAATTTGTACACTTTGTCAAGTTTTTATAAATATCCGTGCAAAACGACGACGGTATATAACAACAAATAATTATACATGCAAACTTGTGTTTTTGGTGTGACCTTAATGCAACACTTACGGTTTAATTTGTAGTCATTGCAAGTAAAAAGTCTATTATAAAACATACTAAACATGAGTATGGTATTTTGTCATTTAGTGTCATTGGCTCAAGTTTTTACTTTTGGGCTCCCACTTTGGGATCTCAGTTTGGGCTGACCCATTTGAGTTTTTTTTACGTATTCAACATTTGTGGCGCGAGTATAATAACGTGCAACATACAAATATGTAATATAAAATAACACCCGAGGAATGATCTTCGAATTGCGAACAAAACGAGTTCAATATTGCAATGCTTTTAAAATACGCACGATTTTATAAAAAATATCAAAAATGTTCGGATCCTTAGCCGGGCTCCTTGTAGCCCATGTGGTCGGCCCAAATGGTAAATCTATAATATATATGGACAAAAAGTAGTCGGCCCGTTATTCTTTGTTACAATAACGATTGTATACCAAAAAATTGTTAAAACATACCAAAATACCGAAAACACACTATTATCGAAGCTAAATAACTTTCGACATTAGGTTAGCCCCGCCGCAACGCGCGGGCATTATGCCGACTCGTTGTATACTATGAAAGGAGTATGGTGACGAGGGGCTTCACCAATTCCCACGTGGCACCCCGCCACAAGCCAAAAAAATGAATCTCGCCACCAAATTGAGTCAAATACGACAAATTGTTTAAAATTATAACCGTTTGGTTTTTAAAACCCAACGCCTAATTTTTTTTCAAACTTTTTAAA
>BQNB010120207.1:0-20674 GCA_026074375.1 Tanacetum coccineum
TATCGGAACGGGCCGCTTGAATATCATCAGAATTACTATACATGATTGATTGTTTGTGTTATGATAAACTTTGGATCGGTACAATGATTAATGATTGTATGTTAAAAGTGATGATTGTTTGTTGATATAGGTGATATGTTGTTTGTTTGTGATTTAGTTTGGTTTAATTAAGTTTACGAAATGCAATACACAAGTCTCAGTCAGGAAATCTAGACAAAATTGAATCGTCACTGCTTTCGTCATCTTCTAGAAATCCTTTCATGTTGTAGCGGTACTTGCCATCGTCGTTGATTGCGTCATCTTCTGAGTGGTTAGATGTTATTGCGTCCCAATCTTTGTGGGGGAATGCATGTTACCGGTACTTGCCATCGTTGAGGATTAGACAAAACTCAGTGAGGTGTCCTAGACAAAACGCAGTCAAGAAGCAAAGACAAAACGCAATGAAGAAAATTTTTTGCTAGAGATTCTTTCCACCAAAACGCAATCAGGGTCTTTAACTTGGGACAAAACGCATGACATAAAACGCAATGAGAAGGAGACAAAATGCAGTGATGTGTCTTGGGCAAAACGCAATCAACTCTTGAGACAAAACGCAATCAAGAAATTAATTGGGCAGAGTTTCTCCTAGTCGAAACGCAATAAGGGTCTTCAACTTGAGACAAAACGCAACATACAAAACGCAACTTGAAGAAATAACCAAAACGCAGTACACAAAACGCAACTGACAAAACGCAACTGCTGTACCACACTAGAGGACAAACCGCAGTGTACTATTCTCTGACAAAACGCAGAGACAAAACGCAACTAAGAAACGTCTTCCAGGGAGACAAAACGCAGTTTCCAGAAAAGCTTCAAATCACCAAAAATCACCCTTTTGAACGTTTGAGCTTGGATTTTCTTGCACAACTTGGTACTAGAAGGTTAAAACTACACTAAAAACACTAACTTTAACACCACAAACGTGAGAATCAAATAAAGCCAATGAGAAAACCATAAACCTTCAAAAACCAAATTTTTGATCAAATCTTCCAAGAGAAACGCACATACAATCTATGTAATCATCCCATGGGCTCTGATACCAATTGTAGTATATTGGATATCATAACACAATCAAGAGATGATGGGTTGGCCGATTTCTTGTAGAGAGAGAAAGTGAATATGCTAGTGAGAGAAAACACCTTAAGTGTGTGTAATATGAATTGAACAACCAACCCTTCCCATGGCTAGAAAGGGTGTTTAAATACAAGAGTTTAAGTGCCCTAAATGGGCTATGGAGTGGGCTAACATGTGGGTAAAGACCCGACCCAACACCATAATTCATACGCTAACGATTAAACTACGAGCTATGCTATTCTAGACAATACAAGGGGTGACCGAGTCTTTTTCGTAAACCTAACAATCTCCCCCTAAGGGAGGTCACCCCAGAAAATATAGTTTGAATTCTAGCATTCTAAGTCTTGATCTACTAACAGTAGCTCGTAATCTTTGATTCTTCATTCATTAGTTTTGTTAGATATGAGTAAAAGACTCGGGTCACCCCGTATATTTATTGTTTATAATAGTTCGTAGTTTAATAGTTAATCGTATGTCTTTCTGTTTTAAGCCGGGTACTAATACCCGATATTTTGTAAAAACTATATAATCCTCTTCCAACTTTGGAAGAGGCAAGCTAGTCAATAATCATTTCACTTTAAACACATACTCTCTCTCTCTAAAACATCTCTCTATGTATTTCTCTCTCTAGAAACTAGTCTAATTACAAGAATCATCATCCGTGTTATGAATTAAACGATCCTACAATTGGTATCAGAGCCTAGTTGGATTCGTGATTGATTTGTGTGGTTAATACAAGATCAAATTCGTGGCTTATTTTTGGTGAAAAATACCCACGACTCAAATTTATTTTTGAGTTTGTTTGTTTGTTAATCGTGTTCTTCCTTTGTTCTACATATAAAAAAGGTTAGATTGTTACCAACGTTTTCATATTCCCATAGGAGATTCGAACCAGTTTCTCATCCACACGATCAGCGGCGTGAGAACCACTTAAGACCGCGTGTCTTCGAAGAGGTGGTTAATCCATGGCCGATAAGTAACGTCAAAACTACCCAGTTCCTACGGGCATTAGATCTATGTATGAGCAAATGAAGGGAATCAGTAAAAAACTAATCGTTGCATGTTGCTAACCCCGCATAATAGTGTCAAACCCCGACTATTTTCCCGTCAGTCTAATCCGAACATCCAAATATTTTCTGAATGAGTTTGGGTGACGATAAATCTCATTTGGTAGCCCCACCTCCGCCTCAACACTCCGACAACACAATCTGGCCCCAAGATGACAAATCAGCTTAGCTCCAAAGCGGATGAAAACGCTGGCACCGAACTCCAAGCCCCAAAAGAGTCCGGGTCCCCCTCGAAGCACTTCCCTCTCATACTCTGCATTCCTAACTGCATACACCCAGCCATACACTTCCCATTTCCTCCATCCCTTTTTCTTCAACTTTGGGCAACTCTCTTGATAAGTGTCCTAGAGCTCCGACATTCAAACACACCATATCCCCCTTGGGATTGTCCCCCATGCCCTTTTATCTGAGTCTTACCAACATTTGTGTTGCCAAACTTCCTGCAGTCCGCGGCAAAGTGCCCTACTTTTATAATTGTAGGCATTGTCTGATACACAGGCCCATTGTGATGAAAATGGCAACTTGGTGCACTTGGGCAAAGAGACCACTAATATTCTTTTCACCCGACCCCATATTGTAAACCTTGGCGACATTCTGTCTCTTGAAGGGTTGTTGTTGATGACCATGGTTGTTTCTGAATGAGTCATCAGCCTTTCTTTTGTTGTCAGTTTGCCTTTCCGCATAGGTACGGAGTTTCTGATCCATCAAGTCGTTGGCCAACTCAATAGTCTCATCTAACGTCTTGGGTCTGGCAGACTTGACATTTCCATAAATGTTATCAGGAAGTCCACTGATGTACTTGTCAACCTTCTCAGTTTCATTAGCAACAAACTTGGTACATATCAGGGTTAGCTCTTGGAAACGTTCAGTGTATGTTGGAACATCGTTCCCTTTGACCTTTAGGTTCCACAACTCGATTTCTAGTTTCTTGACTTCACCCTGCGGACAATACTTATCCGTCATCTTCTTCTTGAGTACTTCCCAAGTCATTGAATATGCATCAGGACCTAAGGTTCTTATCTGACTATTCCACCAAGTCAAAGCAGCCCCTAACAGAGTGCAGGTGGCAAACTTAACCTGATTTTCAATGGCACAACCACTGATATTGAAGACTGATTCCATCTTTTTGATCCACCTGGTTAAACTGACAACGCCTTCAGTCCCTTTGAAGTTCAAGGGTTGGCATTTCATGAAGTCAGCATAGAAACAAGGACGCGCAGTTTGCATGTTCCTTCGGTTATCCTCGTGTGAACTGTGGCTTCCGTCTCCATTGGTGGAGTTTTGCATAAGAGCTTGATTAATCATAGCTTGGACGGATTCTGGAGTCATGTTGTTTGGGTTGGTGTTGTTAGGAGGGGTATTTGGTCCTCGTCTTGTCACAAGTGCCATGATTTGTCTAAATCACAAAAGACAAAACATGAGGTCATAATCATGACGAGATATACAATAATTTACAGATGAGACAACAACACAAGAGAGGTATATAGTACAACATAACACATCTATTTCATTCATAACTTGGAAAATTTTACATGAAATAGTTTTTAGTACACAAAATACAATACAAAAGATCTAAGGCTATGCTAGCGGGGAAAACCCCTAATACTTAACATGCCTGAACAACAGCCTATCAAATTAAAAATGACATAGACCACTAAATGTGACTATCAGCATCCCTAGAAGCATCTTGGTGATCTGGAACTCTAGCATCTGGTGCTGGCTGTCTAGCTCTCCTCCGCTGCTCTCGCAGTGCCAACAACTTGGCCTGCATGTCACCTATCTCTTGCCTCATGTCTCTCATCACACGGAGAGTCTCTATCATCTGTGCCTGACGCCTATGGTCAGTCTCTCGAAGCTCTGCCATCTCAGCTTGCTGCATCTGGGAGCGAGTCTCATGTACCTGGTGCTGTATCTGAATAAGAGTACCCTGCAACTGTAGCTGTGTCTGATGTGCATGGAGTTGGGACTCGTGTGTATATACTTGCTCACGGTGTGTCTGAAGCTCATAATGGACCGCCCGACTCAATCCTATTGCATGAGCCTAAGCCTCTCGGGAAGCATAGGCCTCTTCCTCCACAGTGAGTACCGCCTCCTGGAGAGTCATCCTATCCCCCATAAGTAAGTCGACCCGCAGCGAGTCCATAGTGACTCGTTGTGATATGCGAGTCTTACTATCCTGAGCATCCTCTAAGAGAGCATATAAGTCTTGCGTATCATGCTCATGGAGCTCAGCAAGCTCTGTAACCCTAGTATTGACCTCTCCCACGGTCATAGGTGCTATCTCAGGAACTGCCTCTGTCGGATCTACCCAAGTATCCCTAATACCATACCCAACCTCTCTATTCCCTCGTCGTCTCTCTTCATCATCTAAGGTGCTGACAAACCCATAGTCTACCCCTCGACCTCCGGTAGGTCTAGCAGCATAATTCCCCCCGACCTCATACCTGGAGCCTAGAGCAAACAAGCACGACCTCTTGCGAGGTGGCTGCTCGGACTCAGGAACATCATCCCTACAGTCAACAGGTGGTGGTATGTATAGAGATGGTGGTAGTGGTGGTAGTGGAGGTGATGGTAATGCGGCAGTAACCGCATCAATAAGGGCCTGAGTGGAGGCTATCCTGAGTGTCTAGATTTGGGTTGGACACCCGAATAATGGTAGTAATGGTGATGGCACAGGTGGTGGTGATGGCACAGGTGGTGGTGATGAATGTGCAGATGGAGTCGTGCACCTAGCAAGGCGCTCCCCTGCAGAGGGTGGTGACAGTGAGGTAAGTGGTGATGGTGATGGAGTAGGCATGGCTAGAAGCCTCTCAACCTCTGCCTCTAGTAGAAGGGATATGGAAGCCTAAAGCCGGACAGTAATCCTAGCTCCAGTGGAAGTAATGTCAGTGGAGGGTGGTGGTATAACAGGCTCTATTCCCTCAGGTAGGGAAACAAGCTTAATAGTAGGTACAATAATAGCAGAGTCGGCCGGAGCTAAGTGCTCCTCCTCCTCATCATCCTCCTCGTCTTCCTCGTCCTCATCATCAGCGTCATCTCCAGATAAATCATCGTCATCATCATCTCCATCCTCTCCCCCGTCCATAGGATAGTCAACCGGACCATCCTCGGTCTCATCATCCTCATACTCCTCTAGATCCTCATCGGGATCCGACTCAGTAACATACCCTGGTGCCTCATCAATAGGTGAATCAACAGGAGGTAATTGCTGCTCCTCAACCGGAAACTCATGCTCATCCTCCAATGGTATATACTTAGGGTATATAGGTTCGGGCACGTAGTTAGGGTCATGTGGCTGTATGAACATAGGCTCACACTCATCTTCGTCCTGTGGTACTGGCGGTGTCTGTGGCTCCTCGGGGCTTGGTATGTAATCCGGTGATGGTGAGGCTACCGGCTGCATAGGGAGTCCATCGTATATGTATACAATGACTCATGGAGAACCTCCGTCATATATCTCCTCATCGGCTCCCCAAAATACCCTCCCCGACTCGGAGTCGATGTAGACAGCAGTGTAGGTAACTACAGATGATGCAGAAGACATGACTGCTGTAAAAAAAATAACTTATATAAGTATTACTTATAAGACTCTTATAGTAATATACATAGTATAATTTATATATATACGCGTATATCAATCATGCAAGCACTTAGTAAACTACTAATGCTAAAACAGTGTATGTCATGTAAGCATGTATGCTAGATTGCAAACAAATAATGTATGTGTCCCGTGCAAACCCCCTTTGAAATTTGCAGTGTTTGAAAATGGTTATAGTCTAGACAAAACTTTTGACCTAGTTCGCCTGTAACCTGTGGCTTTAGATACCAATCAGTATCACCCCAAATATGGGCTAGCAGCGGTAATGTTGAATATCCGTGGGTGTTACTTCATAGATAACAGCACAAGATATGAGAACGGACCACTAAACGTGTCGTTTTTAAAAAGTTAAATTGGATTAACAAATATGCTTGGTCATTACATATGCTCATGGCTTGTATATTGTTTTTGGACGATAGTAAGTAAAGATTTTCAGTTTATAACAAATATTCCCCAAAATGTAATAGCCCTAAATCTTCGTATGACTTCTTTCCAAAGAGTGACCACCTAATGTATGAGCACCTCGTGCCTTATTGACCTGAGAAAACAGGCTAAAAAAATATCAACATAAAATTTGGTGAATTCATAGGTTTATGTAAAGCAATAGTAGGACCGCAAGATTTCCAGTGTATGATTAAAGTAACAAATGCAAAAAACATCATAAAAAGTAATTACGTTTTTCTAAAGCTCATGACACTGAGCTCGACATGTATGAAAATTGCAAGTATTGCCAATAATGCCCGTGAATGATGTCTTACCGCAATATCCAAAATCTGAATGGGTATCGTTTGTTGTCGGGACCGCACAGTTGAGCAGTACTCACCAACACGGGGATGTCATATCCCAAATAGGATCTATTTATAACATTCACCGCTCACATCTAGTAATTGACAGGTTCATGATAAATGGCTCAGTGGGGTTATTGCTTACTTAGGTTAAAACCGTAATTCATAGTATAAAATGTACACTTGCGTCCAATTTGTAAAACAAAGCATGTTCTCACCCCAAAGATGTAAATCATTTAAATAATTATAAAACATAGGGCTATGAACTCACCTTAGTAAATAGTCCTTTAAGAATGATAAATATATCCAAGTATGGCAAATGAATCACACTGTCAAATACCTAAGTAAATACGGCCAGTCTTAGTCTACAAGTTTAGGGCTACGACTTAATGCATAAACTACAATAATTGCTAGTTTATATATACTGTTATCACTTGTGTGGTGGTGCACATGTTTATCGTATTTGTAATTTCTGATGCTCTTGGGAAGGTTACGATTGCACACTTTTAGTAAAGGTATAAAACGTTTATTAATTAAAAATACTCCCTTTTATTAAGTCGTGGTTTAACTTGTTATAATATACGATAAATATATAACTCGTCGTACGTTAAGTGGTTATTAAAATCACCTTTGTTCATGAAATACCCTTAGGTTTTCTATATTTACAAAAACAGTCCATATGTTTATGAAAATATTAGTCTTTTACTACTTTAAACCCTAGGTTTTAATCAATTACACATTTAGTCCTTCAATATAAGAAAAGTACACTTTTGGTCCTTATACTTTTAAACAGTCCCTTTGAGTTTTAGAAATGACATAAATAGCCCCTAGACCTTTTAAAACAGTTTTTGACAGTTTTAACCCTCTAGTTTACAAATTGACACTTTTAGCCCCTTAACTTGTAAAAATCGCATTTTAAGCCCAATTAGGTTCTAACAAGTAACAATGGGTCTTATTAAGCTCCAGTAAGCCATATAAGTTGGGTCAGCTTATAAATAAGCTCGGATGAGCTTATTTAGGCTTATAGGACCTTATTGGGCCCGTTAAGGTCCAATAAGCAATTTATAGGTCCAATTTAGTTTCCAAAGGCACATAAGCCCTCATTAAGCTTATTTAAGCTCAATAATTCTGTTTGGCTGAAAAATAAGCTCGGGTGAGCTTATTTGAGCTTATTCGAGTTTGTTGGGCTCGTTAGCCCATCAACCTTAACCCGAAATGTTTTTAAAAGGTCCATTTGGGTTTCTCATATGATCCAACTTATTTTCTTATCTCAATAAGCACTCATAGGATCTATTCAAGTTGTTTTTATTGTGTGGCTCATTCAATAAGCTATAAGCCTATTACGAACCCGTTTGGCATTTTAAGCTTTTAGGTTTACCCCTTTAAGGTCCATTAGCTTTTTCTAAGGTTATTATATGTCCTATAAGCTGTTTAAGCTCACAAATAAGCCGTCTAAGCTTATTTGTGGCTTATGAGCTTCGTTTGGTCACGGTAATGGGTTACCAAGCCCATTAAGGGTCCAGTTTGGTTTTCCTTTTGTGTTAAGGTTCCTATAAGTTTAATAAGCACACTTGACCTCTCCATAAACTCGAGAGTGCTTATTAATAAGCTGTGGGCCTACAAGGTTGGCTTGTTGGGCCTGTTTGGTTCGTACGTGGGCTAGTAGGCCTTATAGGCCCATTAAGGGTTTCTTTTCATGCATGTCTTTCTATTCATGGGTTCAATAAGTCATTAGCCCATCAATAAGCTCGAATGAGCTTAATAATAAGCTACGAGTCCCTTACTATCGGGCTGTTGGGCCTGTTGGGCCCAATTGCTGGCTGATTGGATTAAACGAGACCACTTAGTGGCTCGTTAAGCTCCTTAGCGTTTCTTAGGTTTTGTTATTATACTAATAATCTACGTAAGCTCATTTAGCATGCATAAAGGTTACGTTTGTCCCATGCAAATGTTTAAACGGTCAATGTACTCCTTCTCAAGCCACAACATCATGATTACTTAAAAAGTTCACATATAGTTTTTGTAAAATCCGTGTGTATGAGTCAGTGTTCATGTTGGTTTCCAAGATTTCATTTAAATGAACACACTTAAGCCTTAGCTTGTCATTAAGTCACGTTGTACATGTTTCTTTATATCTTAACACCACACAAGATCGATTATATCTATATATGTACGTGTGCCACACATGGGTTGTACCATGCGTGTTCCCGCCCATGCAATTTGTTAATCACTTATTATTGTGACCTACACGACTAGACATTAAAGAAACAATTAAAATACGAAGTGTATAAGCTCAAACCCGACTTACAAAAGTCCTAGAGTCTTGAATGTGTTGTGTAGCGTGTAAAATGACAACCTGATGTGTTATACCCAAATGTATGTTAACCCTAAGCTTCAAAGCTTACTAATTAACCCAATCTTGGCTCGTGTATTCTTCTTGTGACCTCGTATGATGACCCTAGCACCTACTTTTGGTTCGAGTGAGTTGTGAGAGGGTTTGTCGTGGTTTATGACCCGAAATAAGAGAAGAGGCAAAGATGGTTTATTTGAGAGAGTGTTTATGAGTTTTCAAGAGTGTTTAAGGTAATTGTGAGTGAGTATTTATAGGTTTAGAATCTAGTTAGGTTTTCTTGTCCCAAAACTAAACCAAAGCGAGTCCTAATCGGTGGTTTTGAGGTTTTTAGTTAGTCTCCCATGGTTTTCTTAATACCTTGCTAGGATTAGGAAAGATCTTAAGGTTTTTGTATGCTTATATGTTGTCGTGGGTATCCAAGAGAGAAAGAGAGCCAAGAGGTTATTATCCATTGTATATTAAGGGCTAATTAGGGACATTAAGTACATGTTTTAACTACATAGGATTTGTACATGTACTTAAGGAGATTTTTAAGGATCTTTCTAGTTGATTTTGCCCATGGGACGAGTAGGGTTAGAGAGAAAGACAAGATTTTGAAATCTTATTAAGGTTACACAGGTACAAGTTTTTAATTAAGTGATAATTATACAATTTTGTAAGTATACAATGTTTATGGTTCTTTTGTTTACCTAGTTTCGGCCAATGTGACATATGAACACAAGACTTAAACAAATTTTGTGTTTAAAGATTAAAAGTGGTTATTGGTTTGAGTCTAGGTAAGCCTAGGTATTTCCGAGGTGTGTCTAAATGTATTTTATGGCGAAACGTAAGCCTTTTACGTGACTAATCAAAATAAAATACACAAAGTCAATAATTATCTTCTTAATAATTATATAATACTTTATTGATGTAAACCTTAATTTATTTAATGACCGTTTATATTGTATGGTTATTTCTAGTCTACGCGATTTAGTTTAAAAGTTAAATTAAAAGTAATTTCGTATCAGACCAAAATAAATAGTGACGAATAATAGGAGTCGTAAAATGACCTGAAATTGAGAAATGTTACACACACTATCATCGTAATCTCTTAAATCCTAACCCTAAACCTGTAAAATTCCAAATCAACATAATCCCTTAAACCATAGCCTAAATCTGTAAAATCACAAATCAACATAAGCAACACACACTATCACCATAATCTCTAAACAATATTATTAAAAAATATGGGATGAAGATAAATCAAACTTTGAAGACTTGGGGATGAATATTGATACAATTTATCAGATATGGGATGAAGATTATTACAATTGATAATAGTGATACAATTGATAAATTAGGGTATATTGATTACAATACTACAAAGATATGGGAAAAAGATTAATACAATTGATGAATTAGGGTTCTTAATTCAGATCTGTGTTTAAATAAAAATAAAAATTAGGGTTCTTAATTCAGATTTGGGTTTAAAAAACTATAAATTAGGGTTCATAATCATCGTACACGTTATTTAAAGGATGTGGTTTGCGAAGGTAATTTTATCTCTTTCATTCATGAACTTGTAATTTTTTTTGGGTAAAGGGTTACCCCGGTAAATTGTATTAATCACATAAAACCATTTAAGAACAATGGAATGTGGTTGCATACCACATTGACCTCAAGCATAGCTTGAATTACCATCATATAAGACATGCCCCAAATGAATTACATAAAAAGACCAAGACAAAAACATAAAACATAAACTCGGTGAACATCCCATGTCTTGATCTTCTCACACCATGCGATACTAACCAAGGTTTTCAAGATATCAATGGCCATAAATCCAAAAACCACTTGGCATATTCCACTTCAAAAGCATTGCTTTCACCTTGGCTGTATTTTTGAACCGAAATGAAAGAAGCTTGAGCCTAACCGTAACCATAATCATATTACGGATATCTTCCGGGGATCTCTTGAAGTTTTTGAATAACCGATTATTCCTCTCATACCAAATGAAATAAGTAGTAGCAGCTATGACAAGTCTACCAACAATACTTCTCACCGTTCATTGATGGCATAAAAGAATACGGTGAATCACGATAAGATGCATCATAGGAGGAACATTATCTAAATCAGCGAGCCGCCGAACATAACACCAAACATGCGAAGAAAAACTACATTCAAAGAAACGGAAGTTATGCGAATCCGAGGTAGTACCACATAAAGGGAAACGAATCAATGTCAAATCAGCAGAACCGGTGTCTCCTTGTCTAAGCTTGTCTTGCGTTTTAAGACTTCCTCTCAAAGTAAGCCACAAATGAAATGCATGTCGCGGAATACAATGAGAATACCAAACAACACTAGCCCATCTCACCTCAAACCCTCTCGACCTCAACTCCTCCCAAGCCTTAGAAACCGAGAACATTGACAAAACACCACGCCTATTATGCCATAGGACAAAATTACTTCTTTATGCATCAAGAATTAAGGCTGGAATATTATCAATATCGGGAGCTTTCATAAGCCAATTTTACAGCCAAGTCCAACCACCATTAGCCACTAAATCTGCCACTCTACATGTCATGCTAAAACCATCATTAGCCACATCTCTAGGCGTGAAAAGACGAGCAATAGGGCTGTGACCATACCAATTATCAAACAACAAGGACATAGACACTCCATTACCTAAAGTCATCCAAAAGAATGGCCTAACACTATCTTGAAGTTGTAGTAGCTTTCGTCATCCCCAACTCGAATCTTCCCTACTTAGAACTTCCTAAAATGACTGACCTCTAAGCTTGTAAGTGTTTATCCAGCTAACCCATAATGACTTACAGTTGGAAATAATGTTCCATATATGTTTTGTCATGAACGCAATGTTAAATACATCAAGATTGTGAATGCCGAGCCCACCCTCAGTTTTAGGAAGCGAAATAACATCCCATGCTACTTTTGCTTTACCACACTTATATTCATCATTACACCATAAAAAACACCTAATAAGCTAGTGTATGTCGTAAATAATACCTTTAGGAATAAGAAGCACCGACGCCCAATACACTTGCATAGAAGAGATGACGGAGGTACAAAGCTGAAGTCTACCCGCAAACGACAAAGACTTGTTCTTCCAATCCCCAATACGATTCTTCGCTTGTTCCACAAGAGCTTTGCAATCCTTAATTAACAATCTGGAGGATATAAGAGGTACACCAAGGTTCTTAATCAGGAGTTTACCTTTCGAGAATGGCAGGATGTTAAGGATAGAAAGCTTCACATGGCTTGACACATTGCAAAAGAATGCCGTGCTCTTAGGGATGCTCGGGACCAGACCCGACACCTTCTTAAATTCATCAAGACCCTCCATTATCACACAGGATAAGTTAGTGTCACCCCTATCAAAAATGAAAAGGTCATCTGCAAAACAAACGTTAATAAGCTCCATTTGATCACAATAATGATGAAATCTAAAACTCTCTGAGAGGTTGACACATCATTTTAATATTAGAGTAAGGACCTCCATGACAATCATAAACAAAAATGGAGATAATGGATCCCCTTGCCTTAATCGCCGCTTGCCCTTTAAGAACCCGTGAACATCACCATTAAGACAAATAGAAAACAAGGCCGATGAAACACATGCCATAACCCACTTGATCATAGTAATAGGAAAGCCGAAACAACCCAAAACTTGCTCCAAAAAATGCCAATCTACCGTGTCATAAGCTTTTTGAATGTCCACCTTAAAAGCACATCGAGGAGGGCCTTGATTACGATGGTAATTATGCATAAGATCCTGTGTAATAAGAATGTTATCAAAAATTTGTCTCCCCGGGACAAAAGCCGACTAATTCGGGCTAACAACTTCTTCAATGCCACCAATGGTCCGCTTAGTAAGAATTTTACTAATGCACTTATAAATAACATTGCAACACGAGATAGGTCGGTAATCAGTCACTCTAGTCAGAGTAGGGACCTTTGGAATAAGCGCAAGAAACATATGGTTTCTCTCCTTAAGGAGCTTACCATTAGTGAAGAAGTCCCGAATTGCATTGCAAACATCAACCCCCACAATACTCCATCCCGTTTTGAAAAAAAGCAGATGTGAAACCATCTGGGCCTGGGGCCTTGTCATCATCGATATCAAACATAGCCATTCAAATCTCGTCATTGGTAATAGGTCACACCATATCAGCAGAGATAGATGACAAAACCATCTTCACAAACAGCCCCTCAACATCCAAAGGGTCACAATCATACGCATTCCCAAGAAAAGATTCATAATGGTTCACAAATGCTTTCGATACACTAACACAAGTAACCTCGTCATTGTTCGAGTCCAATAGAATATCAATACGACTTCGAGAGTTCTTACTTTTAACCGTCTTGTGAAAATAAGCCTTGTTCAAATCACCCACATCCAACCAATTAATCTTCGCCTTCTGCTTTAAAAACCGTTCCTCATCAAGTTTGGCTTCATTAAACGCACTTAGGTATGTAGCTTCTTCTTCATAAAGAAAGGGATTAGTAGGGTTAGTATCAAGTGCTTTTTGAACCGTATCAAGTTCGATTCTAAGGTTTCTCACACGCTCATGCAGATTACCATGCGCATGCATAAGCTTTCTCATAGGCGTTTTAAGGGCTTTCAGCTTAGTCACAATCTTGAACATATTATGCCCCTCAACATTACAAGACCAAGAGTTATGCAACACATCCAAAAAAGAATTCTTATGCGTCAAGAAGTTAAAAAATTTAAAAGGTCTCGGTTTTGGCAACACAATAGAGGGAAGCTTCAACACTGAAGGAGAATGGTCCGAGTTTCTATACGATTGAAACACCGCATACGAACTCAAAAAAGAATCAATAAAGTCCACATTTCCCATAACTTGATCAAGCTTCTTTAAAATGCCAATTCCCCTTTTGGTTTTTGATTCCACGTGAATTGTAACCCGGACCGATTTATGTCCAAAACTTCAATATTAGCAACACAATCCTTGAATTCACACATCGGGGAGCTAAGAACCGAAGATCCCGAGTTCACATCTTCCATATTAAGAGCAACAGTAAAATCACCCATTAAAACCCATGGCATATTACGAGTAACAAGCTTGTGAAGCCCTAAATCAGCCCATAAAATGTGTCGTTCAATGGTGGAATTGCTTGCATACACAAACGAGCAAAAAAGAACCTTGTTATCAGCCTTATTCTTGATCTTAACATGAAGCACTTGGGCCATTTGAGCAATAACCATAACATCAACCACATCCTTGTTCTAGCCAACAATAATCCGACAACCTTTCACACAATGATTAACATTCAAAATCCAATCCCATGACCGAAAAACATTCGAGCAAATTTTGGATAAAGAAGAGAGGTCCACGTACGATTCAAGAATACCACAAACACTAAGGTTGTTTTCATTGACAACTTGCCTTACCTCGGATTGTTTAGGGGTCTAATTTAATCCCCTTATATTCCATGCCGCAATCCTAAACATTAATACCATCGTTTGAGGGAGTGCTTGCCCCCTTTGTTACCTTTGCATTCAACGGCTGTTCCATAACAAGATCTTCATCCACTTCACTATCCGAGAGCTCTACCCGTGGTAATCTACCATCTTCCAAGTTCACTTGCTTACACATTTGTCCCGCATCATAAAAATTAAATGGATCCTCCATATACTCCAAAGAACTAAACTGATTTTTGGTTGTCATACCAACAACTTTAATATTATCAGCTTGAGTAGCCTCGGTTGTAATTTTATTTGTTATATTCATGAAGTCGTTATTTTTTTATATGTTTAGTTATTGCAAAATGGTTTCAAAATGATATTCAGGTAAAAAGGGTTTTTTGTTACTGATGTTGGATAGTTTTTTATTTTTTAGGTTGCTATGTAATTGTTTTTGTAGTTCATTGGGGTTACTTTGCCATTGTTAAATAAAGCTAAGTGGATGGGTCGCGAGGGTCCAACAGTTCTTCAGTTCTTCTTGTACATGGTTTTCGGTGCTTTTTTGGAGCATTGTCGTGGCAATATCAATGATTTAGTTGAAGGTGGAAACCGAGTTTGGGCGATCACACTTTTAGGATTTGGGAGATCAGAAAAACCAAATGTTGTATACACCGAACTTATGTGGGCTGAGTTACTAAGATTTCATTGTTGAGAGGACAATATCAAGGCAGACCACTAGCCTTATGCAACTTGTGTATCAGAAGTCTGAAACAAGCCAGATGATTTTGTCTTGGTCTTGGTCAGCGTTGATCTATGCTATTGAATTGGTATACCATGTTATTCATTTCATCTTACTTGGAAATTATCGTATATTTAAAGGTGGCAAGTGGAAATCTTTGGTGGGTTTGGGTAACGAGTCAGAATTAGGTATACCAAAAAATGAGTCAATATAGGTTCGGGTCAAACTGGACTGCTTTTAATGAATATAACTAGTTAACTAGCAATTAACTAAAAAAACTTTATTTTTCTTTCTAGAAAACAATATATGGACTACCAAATTACTAAAAAATTGAGCTATGCAGAAAAATAGGTAAATATAGGTTCGGGTCAAACTGTACTGATTTTTACAGAAAATAACTACCAAATCTATATTGACCTAGTCATTTGAAGTTTTTTTACAATATTGATTCCATATTTTATTATATGCTTTGCAACTTAAATACATATGCATACGCTGATATGGATGTAGATCTTATTGAATGAGGAATTTGATGCTTAAATGTATACAAATAAGATGTTGGCTTATCCTTTTTAATGAATAATTATTATATCAATTTATTCTCGCTTAATAAGTTAGGTTGTGTATGAGTTTTTAGTTAGGAGTTTTTTGGTGTTCTTATTGATGAAAGTACTTTTGCTGAACTAGATTTTCTTACCGCATGATTGTTCCTAACTGTATTGTTGTGCAATTTGATTTTTTTCACTTTATATACTTTCTTTATATGTAGTCGTTGTCGTGACTGGAATCATAACTGGTGCAAGTGTTGATGTGATACTCATTGGATTACATTATTTTAGATTTGTGAAGTGTTAATTTGATACTCATTGGATCACATTTTCACATAATAATGTAGCCTTAAAGTACACCTCTTTTCATTATTGGTGTTGCAATTCAGCTTAACTCTTTAGTATAATTTGTCTCCTTGGAGTTCAGCATTTGACACCACTTTGGTTAGTATTTAGTCATTCAATTAATCATATCATAAAGCTCGAATCAGTAAACTTTTCTAAACTTTGAGTAAATCTTCTATCAATGGAACAAAGAAGCTAGGGACTTCTGTAAGTGCTCGAAGCTTTTGGTTCTTATACTTTTACTCTCTCTGTAATTTTGCAAATGATTATATGTTAAGCTTTTATGTGACTGCTTAAGTACCCACTTATCCCTGCCTGAGCAACTAACTGCTAGGTCACTCAGCCACCTAGGTCGTCTTAACGCCTTTATACTATGTTTTAGCCTATAAGATTATAATGAATATATGTCAAAGTTCAATCCCGAAATAAGTAAATAACCTTTCTTTTTAGTTATGCGTGCCATGTTTATGCGTTGGAATAAAAGGTGACACACAAAAGTAAGAGTTTGGCATTTCATATTGCTTCATGTCGACTAACAAACATGGCAGGCTTAAGATTCTCAACTGTTTGTGCTTTTTGCGAGCTCTTAGATAAGTTTGAAGTAGCTGGATTTTGCATGTACATAAATGTTAATCTAATAGAATCTTGACATATCTGAATTTATTTGATTAGCAAAGCCTTGTTTGAATTTCATGGATGTAAAATTTGGTATCCAAATACAAATTTGTCGTATTTGACTTTGAAATGAATAGGAATACATGAATGATCTAAATTCCAACTGACTGGGGAGAACAGTTAATATATATATATATATATATATATATATATACATATATATGTATAACTTAAATATGGAAACTAGTATAGTTAGTTACAAACAGTAGTAATTTAAGAAATATGATAATGTTGCCTCTGCTATGACTTCTTTAGCTAATTATAGAAACCAAAATGTTGCATCCAAAAGGTATCATATCTAAGATATATTTTTTTGTAACAGGGGGATAAGGCCGCAAGGCGACAGAGGCAGCGGTGGTGGTGGAGATGGCAACAGAGGTCGGGGGAGAGGGAGAGGCAGAGGTGGAGAGCGTGGTGAGAAGGTGTCTACCGAAGATATTGATGCAGATTTGTAGAAGCATAGTTAAACTCAAAATAGTGGTTTAGTGAACTATGAAAAGCTGTTGTTTGTACTTCTAAGTTTTTTATGCTTACAAAACCATGTCTAGATGGATAGTTTTTCAAACTTTTCGAATTGGGATGGTGTCCATGTTATCGATGTAATGTTTGAGATAATAAACGTTTACTTCATTATTGTTGTTGGTTGTTTAACTAGAGGAATATACTGAGAAATATATTGCAACTCCTTGTTAAAATTACATAGCATGAAATTATAACTGGGTCTCTGATATATCTAGTGGCAAGTGAATTATAATTGTTACCAGAACCATAACTATTATTAATATGTAACTATAACAGTTATTATATCTATGCTCTCTTGGCTGGTGTTTATTGTGATTAAAATATATATGAAGTGTAGCAATTAGCACTGTATCTGCTTCTGATATCTGTGTCTTGTAACACTCCATTGAGTAATAAAGGTCTTATTGTTGCGATTTTGTTAAAGAGATGATTCTTTAAGTAGTGAAGCGAATGATTATTTACGGGCAAAGAAAACGGTCATTAAAGGTAACGTGTTAAGATCTGTGCAACTACCAGAATGATTCCCAATCGACCAAGATGCCCCGACTCATTCTTTACCATCCTGTGCAGCCACGTTGTACTATAGGATGATGAGGAGACCAGCCCGGCAGTTTCCATCAACCATAACGCATCCAAACTTGAGTGCAGACACTGCATTTCATTAATTTATAAAAAGAATTTGTCACACCCCAGTCAAATTTCCCCCATGTCACATTCGAAAACAGGTCATTTGGGATACGTGTAGACTGCAGACTACCATGAACTATGCCAGATCATTTTAACATAGGAGGGATAAAAGTTGTACATTGATGATGAGGAGAAAGCAAGGCAGTTTCATCTACAATTCTCACTTGGTGCAAACTGCATTTCATTAATTTATAAAAAGAAATTGTCACACCCCGTAAATTTCCATGTCATCATCTTTGACTTTTTCGTACATTAGTTTGACTTTTATACGTTACGTTTGAATTTGAATTAAAATCGGAAAGTTATCTCGCGTAAAACTGAAAAATATCACCGGACGCGTTCCGGCTTCGGACTGAGATTAGTATACATGTTATGTGCATGATTTTATCATTTCAAAGTGTTGCGTAGGTCACGTTCACTTTCGTTTGTGATTTATACCTTTTTCGCGTACGTTGTACTGTTTTTCGCGTTTTAGGTCAAACGAAACCTCGGATAGCCGCCACCCTTGCATGTAAACCCTAATTATCATCCGTTCTGTGTTTTAACATCAATAATTTCGTTCAACCTCCCCTCTCCTACTCTAATTACACGAAACACCTACAACACACTCTAAATTAATTCAAATGAAATCTTTCACTTTTGCATACACTTAAATATCTGGATATTCTTCCTACACAAAAAGCCAAGATCAAATTGGTCCCCCCTTCCCTTTGGCTCCAAGTATTATATGGCTCCACACTAGACCAAACCATGTGCATTTCTTACACCTTGACCTTATGTAACCATTTTACATCTAATACTTGAACCTTAACTCAAAAAATTTCACATGGTTTCCTTTTCTTGGCTCATCCTAGCAGAACCAACACCCCCACACATAAGAGGATTCTAGCCATTTGGTTAGGTCAAGTCTTAGACCATGGTTTGACCTAAACCCTAACTCACCTTATATATATACTAACACATACCACATTTTAGGTCATCCTCTCATTTCTTACAACCACCAAAACACACAATCTTTCTCTCTTGGCTCTCCATAGCCACGATACACAACCACCTCCCTAAACCATCCATCACTTCCATTTTTACAACCATTCCAACTAATCCAAGTTCATTTCTAAGACCTTCTAAGGTGTTCCTAAGTGGTTAATCACACTTTATTCAAGATTTCTTCAAGATCCAAAAGTTAGGGTTTCATATCTTTCAAGTGGGTTTTCAAGATCTAGGGTTTGTTCTTATAGATCTTGTGTTATATGTTTATTCTTCATAAGTTGTAAGCTTATTCTTAAACCTTTCTTTGATTTCTTGATTTTATTTTGTTCTTGGTTTGAATCCAAGTGTTTGTGTTGATTTTACAAAAAGAAATAAAATGGGTATTTTAAATAATGAGGTTGTTATAAATCTTTTATATACATATTTTGATTTAGGAAATGATGAGTGGAATTGCATGTTGTGACAATGATGATGATAGAATTAGGATAGATTAAGAGTGGATTTTGTTGGTTGGATTAGTAATGAACGGGATTAGGTTAGTATAAGCACTATTGTGAAGTTTAGATGGATTTATGGAGGCGTTTGCGAAATATAAGGTTGCTGATCCAATTTTGTTTTGAGGTTTTGGGAGACTTAAAAATGTTTTCATTAGCCGAGAAGGTAGATTTCGGATAGCTCATTTCGTATAGATAGTTTCTCATATATCGAACACTGAAATCTGACTTAAAACGACCGAGTTACGCTCAAATGAAACTTGAAACATTTTTCGGCAAAACGATTTTTACTACGATCATATCAGAGACGTAAATGACCATTTTGACCCATTTTGAGTCCGTTTCGGCCAAAGTGTAAAACACAAACATGGCCTAAAAGGACATTTCCCTTCCAAAGACGCAAAAGTTGTGTTAAAAATGCTTTATGAGTGAGATAGACCTAGTTTTCATCAAGTTATTTTCGGACATATAATTTTATATATTAAAACATTTTCAAGCGGGTTAGGTCCGTTTAGGTTTCGAAAGCCTTAGAAAATATTAATGTAGTGATTTGATCTTATTACGAAGGGTTAGGAGTTTTCTAAGAATGATAAAGCGATACCGTTGAACGTTACTAAAAATAGTAAGTTAGTATGAATTAGCGAAATAGAAATGAAAAGTAGGCTATTAGGTTTTGTTAGTGCGTTTATGGAATTATGGACTTGACAAATATGGGGGACGGTATTAACATCCCGAAACTTAGAACTTTCCGAAAATAAAAAGTTTCCTAAAATAGTAACTTTCCGAAAATGGCAACTTTTCGTAAGAATGGCGTAACGTTTATATAAACCTAATGAGTTCGTAAAGACACGTTTTTGTTAAATAAACTAAAGCACAAACACATATGGATGTCTAGTTCTTTTATAAACGTTTTATGCAACGTTTCGTTATTATTTCTCGTTCTAAGGCGCGTCTTATAATTAGGTCGCGGTTAGAGTCGTTCGGTTACTTTGTTCTCCTCGTTGATTTACTATCTCATCGTTTGCTTAAGGTGAGTTCATAGCCCCACGTTTTACTTGTTTTATATTAACCTTATAACTTTTGGGGTGAGAACATGCTCGTTTACAAACTTGTTTACTCTAATGATTTCAAACTTATTTATATACTCGTTTACAAAACTCGTTTAGATGATTGATTTCACACTCGTTTTACTATGTATACAAGTACTTAAAGCTTTTACAAATGCAAGTACCTTAAACTTTTACATATTACCTAAGTTTCCCTATTGCCACATAGTACACACTATCATGAACCGTTAATTACTTCGTGTAAGCACGAATGCTGTGAATAGATC
>BQNB010120208.1:0-20674 GCA_026074375.1 Tanacetum coccineum
AACAGGTTACAACCCTCTTATTTACTACTTGACCCCTCTGAGTAGAAGTAGTGGAATTTGTAACCTTACAATCTCGGGTCAGATGTCCAACCTTGTTACACTTCCTACATCTCAAAGTGCATAGCCCTTCATGATGAAGCTTACATTTGTTGCAGAGAGGCAACGGTCTATTATATGGTTTTATCTTATTGTTGCCAGCCGTATAGGATCTTGCCACATTCTGACCTCTAACATTTGGCATTTTGAATGGTGGTTGTTGTCCACGGTTGTCTCTCTGATTGGCCTCCAACCTTCTTTTGTTTTCAACATTTTTCACAGCATATCCCTTCAACTTTTAATCCATTAAGTTGTTAGCAATTCGAACAGCATCTTGCAGTCTTGTAGGTTCAGCAGCAATTACATTCCCTTAGATGTTATCGGGGAGATCTCCAATGAATTTCTCAACCCGATCCTCCTCCTCGGGGACCATCTTAGTGCACATCATAGTCAACTCTTGAAATCTCTGAGTATAAGAAGTCAAATCATTGTTCTTCACAATTAAATTCCACAGCTCAGATTTCATTTCTTGGACAGTACACTTCAGCCATTAGCTTCATGAGCTCTCTCCAAGACATGGCAAATGCAGTCTCAGCTCCAATAGTCCTCTTATGTGAGTTCCACCAAGTCAGTGCATTGTTTAACATTGTGTAAGTAGCATACTTGACTTGGTATTTCTCTAGACAATTGTTGATATAGAACACTGTTTCCATCTTCTCAAACCACCTTATCAACCCGACAACTTTATATTCCTTGAAGATAAGTGGTGGACACTTCATGAAGTATAGGTAGGTACACTCTTGAGCAACAGCTAGCATCCTAATTATTCTCATTTGATAGGGTTTCCATTTCCACCATTTCCATTCCCACCATTTCCATCTCCACCATTTCTATTCCCACCATTTCCATTATCGCCATCGCTGTCGTTTTGGCTTTGACTTTTCGCCTCGAGAGCATTTGCAGCACGGGTCGCTTCATAAGCAGCCAGCGCTTCCTCTACTCGTCGGTTAACGAGTTCTTCGATTGCCTTCGGAGTCATACCCAGAACGAGTAATAGTCATGTTCTACAGCACAAGACATAGCACACGGTGAGATTCGATACGAGATATAGCCACTATAAATGGTTAATAAAGTTTATATAGGAAAATACAATAGAACATGTTTTGTCAGAACAAGTAAATAATAAAGATGAATACGCGAGAGAATCAAAACAAGCTTTTCATATCATATATAAAAGAATTAGTCGGTTACATTCAACCCATAATGGGGAACTTGATTTACGCTAAGACTACTAACAACTGGTTCAACTATTAGTACAAAGTCCATACACAACATCATGGACGAAAACCTAAATGCCTCACAGCGTAAGTCTCCAATCTCCTAAATCGCATCATGTCATAGTAGCAGAACCTACGGATCTGCCTAAGCTCACTCTTTATAAATCTCACGTGTCGCCAAAACCTATCGGCTCTCGTTCTCTCCATCATCATGGTGCCTCGAAGTCCCGCGTTGCTCATCTCCTAGGACGCAACCTGCTCAAGTAAGCTAGCTCTCTCTCCACCAGCAATCAAACTCCTCGACTCTAACTCTCTATGTCCCGTCTTAATGTCCTCTATCCTCTAAATAGGTATCTCTATAACATGATCATAAATATCCTACAAACCCTTCTCAACCTGCTCTAAACGCTCTACCACATCGGTCATAAGCATAGCATCAGGGATATCAATCCTAGCAACCACGTCCACTCCAACTTCTATAGTACCTCTATCATTGGACTCGACCTTGTCCTCAACCTTGTCCTCTACATCAACCCCAACATCGACTTCTATAGCAAATACCTACATTAATCCCAGCCTCAACATCCCTATCTACTGCAACCTCAACAGCCGTAGCATCAGCCTCAATAACCTCTAATACATCTGTTTCAATGTCCTCCTCAACACTATCCTCTAGTGAAATAAAATCTCTAAACCTCTTGCGAGATAGAAGAAGATCAACAGAGAAAGAAACTAAAGCTCTCGTAGCATGGATAGGTGAATTTACGGTAGCAGCAGGGGACCTGCATCTCTTCGAGATGGTCTAGCAGATGACTCGGAAGAAGAATCCCCAACTAACGACACAGATGTCGTTATTGGATACATGGTAGATAATGGGGCAGACCTCCAACAGAGATAGGACTCGCTACACCGTGGAGTCCTAGCAAGTGATGAATGACCAAATCTCAGTGGTGTAGATGAATCAACATCGGTGGTGTCTGGTGGTGTATGTCTAGATAAGCAATGACCCAAAATAGAATGCCTAAATGATGAATGATCTGAAGATGAATAACTCGATGATGATCCGGAAGTAAAACGATCCAAGTAAGGTGATGTGTACCTCAATGCTAAACGATGAGAAGGTAAAGGTCTAACTGACTTCCTTACGGTCAATGCCCTACATGGCCCACCATGATGAGTACAGTAAATTTGACTAATAGGAATGTCCTCCCTGGGTCGGATAAGAATGGCTCGTCGTCGATGAATCCCGGGTGGGGCAAAAGTGCAAGTGGAAACTCAAATGATGGTGCAACAATAGCAGATGGTGCGGGTAAAATATGAGCAGTAGGGATCTCTGGAATAGAAGTAGTAGGTGATGATGATCGTGATGCAACTCTGCTCCTCCATCTAGTAAGCATAGCATCATGAGTTGTAGGTGATACATGCCTTTTGGGTATCTCAGTATCTGACTTTGAATCGTCTGAACACAGAAAAGGTAAAACCATAGCTTCTCTAGAAACGGGAGGTGGTGAACTCTTCGATGGCTTAGCCTCTGACGATGAATGAGTATCAAGCTCGAGCACCCCGACGGGTGAGGCAACTGCAACCGCCCCCACCTCTGGTGCAACTGGGACCTCAACAGAAATAGAACCGATAAGGATAACTCGCAGAAAATAGGATCCCATACTCTCGACTGATACTTCCGAAGAAATAGAAATAACCGGAGCTGCCATAACCTGCATAAGCAAGAGTTTATATAAATCCCCTTTATATTAAACCATGCCAATGCGTGCAATACTAGAAAAATATTGATGTAAGGTATAGTCATGGCAAAATTATACGTAATATGATTATGGAAGTGTATTATAATTAATACCCGAATACTTATCGATAGTAATTATATACGTAAGCAAGTAAACACGTAGGATCACATACTGGTTATAGACCAGACCTAAATATACTATCTGGTTCTCTATAACCTTGGCTCTAGATACCAATCTGTCACACCCCCAAACGAGGCCTGGACAGAAACATGTGTCCAGGGAGTGACGTCATAATATTCATCACACAAGATACAAAGAACGACCTCTAAGGGTACGTTTGAAAATCCAACATCGTTGCATTAATTTAAAATAGTTAAGGTTTTACATAAGTTCAAAGATAATATGCGAAATCAAACAAAAGGTTTTAAAGTTTGACAACGATGTTAACAGGGATAATAATAATTCTTAAAAATTGGTCCAATGCAAGGGAACACCATAAAGCAAGCAAAGACATCCACAACTAAGCACCTGAGAAAAACATGCTAAAACGTGAACATAAAGTTTGTGAATTCATAGGTTTGAATTTAGTATTAAAAGTGGACCACAAGTTTGCAGTACGCGCATGACATTTATAACAGATACAACTTCACATGAAAAGTATTTACTTTTGCGATAAGCTCATGACACCGAAGCTCAATTAAAACGAAGCATATTATATGCCAAACAAGAATTAATTTTCCCTAAAGGTATCTGACCAAGATCACCTAGTGAAATCCGACATGGTATATATCCTTTTATCGGGAGCCCTGTGGGTAGTGAGCGCTACTCACCCGGATAGGGATAATTAGTCCCAATAGATCTATTTACAACATTCGCGCTTACTTAACCAGTCTGTCGGTTAAGCAATTAACGGTTCATGATAGTTCAGGAATTAGTGGTCTATTCGCTACTTAGGCAACACGTAATTAGAAAAAGGAAACGTAAAGTAACTGTGTCCATAGTTTAAAAACAAGCAATGTTTCTCACCCCACAGTAGTAAAGTAAAGATAGTAAAACGTGAGGCTATGAACTCACCTTAGCAAGATGATCAAATGATAAATCACGCAAGTAAAATATGATATAGAAATCTAGCCGCGACCTAGAATAATAACGCGTTTTAGAAACACATAAAGTATGCCAAGAATTGCACAATATGTTCATCACCAAAAGACATCCATGTGTGTTTGCTTTGACTTAATTAACAAAACGTGACAAAATAAAATTATCGAGTTTTTTGTTAAGTTTCGGCGTTTAACCAAAAATTACTATTTTTAGTAACTTTACCGTCCCATATATTTTCTTAATCCATATTTCCTTAAGTGCACTATAGAAATCTAAACGTTTAACTTCCATGTCCATCTTGCTAAAATTCACCAAACTTACTATTTTTAGTAACCTTAACGCTTTTTCTAAAATATGTTAACGACATCTCTAAATGATACTAATCAATATATATGTGTTACTATATGTTTCGCTAACGTTTTAAAAGCTCAAAATACCTCGAAAGTGTCCGAAAACCCATTTTACTATTCATATCAGCAACTATTCATTTGGTTTTGCCGAAAAATGTTTCAAGTTTTATTTGGCTATAACTTGGCCATTTTAAGTCCAATTTTAATGTGCGATATATGAAAAACTATCTATTCGAAACAAACTCTTCAAAAACTACCTTTACACCTAATGAAAACATTTTTAGGTCGACCAAAACCCCAAAACAATTTTAGATCAGCAACTACCTTTTTTACAAACGCTTCCAAAAATCATACCAAACTTCACAATAATGCCTAGTCTAGCCTAATCTCCATTCACAACTAATCCACAACAAAACCACACCTAAAACTAACCTAATCCCTTCATTTCTATTGTTGCAACTCTCATCCAACTCTCATCTCACCGAGAACATATTACCCAACTAGTGAAACAAAGTAACATCATTATTTATAAAATCTTGTTTTATAATCTTTCAAAAATTAAAACACACCATATGGATGTATGGATCTAGAACATATATGAAAGAACATAAGTAACCCACAAGAAAAGATTCAAGACACTTACAAGAATGAAGAACAAGTAGAGAAATCACAAGATCTAAACCCCAAAATACTAGATCTATAAAACCCAACAACAAATCTTGAAACCTTAGTTTATAAACTCTTGAAAGACCCTTGAAATCAAAGAACCAATACCTTAAACAACCTTAAATGTTCTTAGAAATGAACCTTGTATGATTGGATTATGCAAGAAATCAAAGAAAATGAAAAACATAAAAGGGTGTGTTTGGCCTTGAGCTTCAAGAGGAGAGGAGAGAGAAAAATTTTGTTGGTGACTTTGGAAATGATATGAAACCCTAAATTATGAGAAGTGAGGTATTTATATGACAATAGATGATCTAGGGTTTCTTGTTTTGTAGTATCAATTGACCAACACACACCAAAGGTGTGTGTGCACCTTTGCTCGGCCAAAGAAACACACAAGGACCATGGGGTTCTATTTTTGGGACAATGGTTCATTATACTTGGTCTTGATTTTGAATATTGGTCAAATGGGAAGATATGTGATCAAGTGATCACATGTTCTTGTCTAGCTTGAGGAAAAGTTCATGAGAATGACACTCTCATGTTTCATTATCCATCACATGCATGGGACATTCAAAATAAGATGCTCTTGAATTAATTTCAAGACTTATGGTGCATTTGGTTTGGTTTAGGCGTCCAACTATGACAAGAGAGTGAGGGTGAACGAAATTTTTGGCTTATGAACATGAGATGGACAATAACTAAAGTTTACACGAAAAGATTTCGAGTTTACGAGGTTCCGTTAGGTCAAAAACGCGAAAAACATAATTTAAACGTTAAAGCGTATAAATAAATACCGGGAGTGATCGTAAACTACGAAACACTTAGAAAAGATAAAATAACTCATATAATATCTAAACTAATTAAAATCTAATGTCGGAACGCGTCTGATGACGTTTTTTAGATTTTCGCGGGTTTACTTCCCGGTAAACTGCCAGATTCAAACGTAACGTATAAAAGTCAAAAATAATTGTCAGGAAAGTCTAAAATATTAACCTGAAATTTTTGAGGTGTGACAATTTTCTTGTACAGCTATCCTATACTAAGATAAACAAACAAGAAAGTACAAATCTTTATGGTATTAGAACACACAAAAGAAGAAAATCTTTTGTATTATGTTTGAACCAAATGTACACAAAACGCACACAACACCTAGCTTAATCATCCTATGGCTCTTGATACCAATTGAAGAATATTAGATTATCTAACCTCACAATCAAAGAAATGAAGTACTAGAGAGAGAAAAGGGAGGGATGAACACTTTTAGAGAGAGAAGGGAAAAAGGAAAATATTAGATTAGTGAAAATGAGAAGTGAACAACCAACCCTCTCTGAGGCATAGAGAGGGGTATTTATATCCTAGAGTAGCATATGGACCCTTAGTGGGTTCATCATGGGCTTTGGGCCTTACCAGACTATTTAGTCTCTAAATATTGCTATACGAGCTATCTAATGATTAATGGAAGTGACCTACACTTTTCGTGTTCCAAACAGTGGCAATAAGGAAAGAACGCGTATGCGTTTATTTCAACTTTCCCTTCGCGATCAAGATAGAAATTGGCTTGAAGGTCTTCTAGAAGGATCCATCACTACATGGGAGGATCTTACTACTCGTTTCCTTGCTCAATTCTTTTCACTGGGAAGGACTGCAAAACTCTGCAATGACATCCTTATGTTCCAACAACATCAAGGAGAATCTTTGGCTCTATGTCTAAATATTTTATGACCATGTCAATCCCGTCATAAGATGAACCATCGATCAATCGGCCGGTGGCAAGCTTCGTGACAAAAACACCGAAGAATCCTAGGCATTATTAGAGGACTCGCCCTCTATGAAAACAAAAACTGGAATGACCCATGGGATTTCGCTAAGTCGTTCAAGGCAATCTCTTTGCCTCAAGATGTCCTGAGTACATCCGATCGCCGCCTCATCGAGCTCGAAAATCAAGTTCAACGCTTGATGGAAGCTCATCTTGCTCCGATGCAACCTACTCAAGTGAACAAAATAACTTCTTCATGTGAGATCTGCAGTGGTCACCACGACACTCAGTACTGCATGGAAAATCCAGAACAAGCCTTTGTTAAATATGCATCCTCGCATACCGAAGAAGTAGGATGTAAGTGGTACACTTTTAAGCCCGAGCAAAACAATTTTTGTGACACCTACAATCCATCATGGAAAAGTTTCAAAATAATTTCTCACACCCACCTAACCGGTTTGACCCAACGGTTCGATCTCGAACCGTTCCTTCAACAACAATCCTCAAAATTTTAACAATCGATCAAATCTCGAAGGATTGATGTCCAACTTCATGGCATCTCAAGATGCTAGATTATCCAAGTTTGAAGCCGATTTCAAACAATAACAAAGCGAGATGACCAATAAAATAGCTGGAGCACTCCCTAGCGACACGGTTAAGAACCCCAAACTGAATGTTAACTCTACCTCTCCAGTTTTGTCTGTTCATTCTTACCCAACAGTAGATCCTCAATGCTCATCTTACCCATCCACTTCAATCAATGCTGTCAGAACATGTTCCAAGGAGACAAGCCATTCCCAAACAAGCCAGCCGCAAATAGGGATGGGGATTGGAACACCACAAATAGAAGAACCCGAACCAACTTGTTGGTCCCACTTTAACACTTCTATAGATCGAATTCCTTAAGCTTGTTTAAGGTTTAGTTATATTAGATAAATCTAACACAACTATAGTAGAAACTTTGTGTGAATGTATTAAAGATTATGCGAAATCTAATCTTTAATAAGAAGAATTTTAAATGGAACAGTAAAACATAATGAATTCAACAAAACATAAAAGCTTCAATATTATTAAGCAAATAATATGAATACTCTTAAAGTATTAGGTTTACAAAGATCTTGAAGCTATGAACCATACGACTTTGTATATTTTTCTATATATGATTGTGATATCAAACTCTATGCCTTAGGACCTCCTTTTATACACCAAGGAGTCCTAAATGGCTACAATACTGTCCTAAGTATATCAAATCTTTTAAATAAATAACTTATACATATCTTTTACCAAAATATCTCATACAACTCACATAAGCAGTACTAACTAAGTCAGTAGTACTAACTTTTTCACTAGTAGCATTAACTCCTTCAACAATATTAACTTTATACTAGCAGTAGTAACTTTTGTACTAGCAGTACTAACTACTTAGTAGTTTTTCTTTTATGTCTCTGAGCAGTCTTAACTTCCATTAGCAGTAGTAACTTCCTCTAGCAGTAGTAACTTTGTACTGACAGTTGTAACTTCACCAGCAGTCTTAAATACTTAGAATAACTTTCATTGAAATTCTCCAGCAGCACTAACTTTGACTGAGCAGCATTAACATCAATAAAAACAGTAGTAATTCCAAACAGTATTAAAAAGCTTTTAATCCCATCAATCCTCCCCAAAACTTGATATTTATCTCCAAAATTATCAAGTTTCTTCATTGAATGCTTCATTAATCACCAGGAGGATGCTTCCAAATACTTCATTGATTCTTAAGCTATTTTGTGAGAAGTTTAAGAAGCTGATATGCCATTTCACTGAAATGATCACATTGAAGCTTCTTGTTTGGTGTAAGAGGATATTGCTTTTCCACCAGCATATGAATGTGCATATGTTCCATCCTTAAGGAATGAACTCCACAGGAGTCATATAGTTTCCAATCTAACACTCTATAATCCTGTTGATTCCTCCAAACGTTGTCTTCAACATGTGGTTTGATATGTGCTTGAACACATATCATTTATTTCTTAATATTAAGCTTAAAAGACCAATAATGAATGAAAATGACATAAAAAATACATTGTATTCGTTTGTATGGTTAATTATCTCTTGCATGTAATGGATATTCAATTAAAGGAAAAAAAGGCAAAGCGGACAAAACCGAGCACGGGATTGGAAGAGCGTGAGAAAAACAAAGCCGAAGGCATATTCATTTTTAATGGGCCAACCCGTAACCCGTTTAACGGGCCAAGTCAGCCCATTAATTCTTGAAGTATACAAACCTTAAGCCTAATAAATATACACAAATCCAAATCCAATACAAGTCCAAATCCTTATCCAGTATAAGTCCATATAGAAAAGACCAAACCAAAAGCCTGAGTTAAAATAATAACACCCGCCATTAGTTACTATTCATCATCTCTTACCCTGCGAGAACACATGGTAAATCCACCCTTCTCCATACGCTCCCATCCCTTCTAGAAGTATATCTGACACGTCTGACACACCCTTGACAAGCTGGCGATCCTAAATGATATCATTAGATGATGAGACGTGGAAGTAATCAAGGGCTCTAAAAGATGGATTGAAGGTTTGTTTCAAATCAAGGGCTAGGATTGATGATTGGGAACACTCCTGAAGGCCTAGAATCTTCCCCTCTTCACTATAAATAGATGATGTATTCACATAGTTATGATGTAGTTTTTAGAGTAGCTTTTAAGTGTAACTTTAGCTTATTTTCAGCTTATTGTATTTTTAGTAATGTAATTTCCTTTTTAAATCTTGTAATCTCTTTTATAGTTAATAAAAGTTTCAGTTTCATTTGAATTGTGTTTTAAATTTACTTTACTTTTATGCAAATTCATTTTAAATGTTTGGAGTTTATGTAAATAAGCTCAATAAGCTTACTTTATCTTATAAGCTGTCACTTATTCAGTTAAGCTTGTTTAAAGCTTAACTAAATAAGCTATTCACTCAAATCCACTTAAAATAATTAAATAAGCCATTTGGAAGATAAGCCAGAAATGGAAGGGCTTATAAGGCTTATTCAAAGCTTATTCTTTAAGCTAGCATTGTAGATAAGCTCTAAAAGAATAGTTATGTCCTTGTTTAGAGCAAAGGACTAGGTATGTTCTCATTTTTATTTCTAGCTTAATTTCTTATTTAGCTTATTGCTCTGCTTATTTGTGCTTATTCTTTGCTTAATTGTGCTTGTTCTGTCTAAAGTTAGCTTAATATGTCTAGCCTTAAGTTTAAATTAGTTTAGTTTAAGTCTTAATTAAAACTGCTTAATTATTAGTTAAAATAGCTTTTAAATTTAGCTTATTAGTTAGTGCTTATTTTTCCTAGTTAATGCTTATTTGTCCTTAACATGTGTAGTACTTCATCTGTTTTCAATAACTAAGGCTTATTAGAATATGTTTTAGCTTTAAAATGCATTGCTAATCTTAAAGGGGTGTTTAGGATAAGAGCTTAAAAAGGGTCAAATGAGGTGTAAACTGTTTTTGGTTCTCAATTATGTTCCCATAAGCTCATATAAGGTCTAAATGATAGTTTTAATAAGCTTAGATTAAGTTTTGTTTAGCTTTTAGTGTGTTTGATCAAAGTCTCAAGTTTGCTATTTCAAAAGTGTACTAAACTATTTAATTTTTGGATTAATAAAAGTATGCTTAAGGTGTAGTGTTTTTATGTTCAAATGAGTTTCATATGGATCATTATTCATCTGTTTTAGGTTAGTAATTTTTAGAAAAGCCTTTTGAGTTATTTGGATCTAAAACAGTCAAGTAGGAGTGGTTTTAGTTTGTTCTTAGAAAGCCTAAGTATGCAAATAATTTGAAGTCTTAAAACAACTTAATTTAGGTAAGTCTTTGTTGCATTTAGCTTATTATAGTGTAGAGATAATCTGTTTTAAGTTTTCATTTAGTAAAAATCAATTTTGAGTTCTAAAAATTAGGTGCAAATAGTCATTTCAATTCAAAAAAACTCCAAAAACAAGTAGTAGCATTCTGTCTGTTTACATTTTTCTTTTCTAGCTTATCTCTTTAGCTTATTTGTTTATTTTTAGCTTATTTTAGTGATTTGAGACTAGGTCTTCATCTGTTTTCATGTTTTAGCGTTTTCCTAGTGTTTATTAGTCTTATATCTTAGCTTAACCTTTGGTAAAAATCCTTTAGATTTTGCTTTAGAGTCCACTGTATTATTGCCTTTTAGTGTTTTTCAGCTTATTCATTTTACTTATTTCTTAGGCATAAGTGCTTATTAAGTCAAGGTTAAGTTCTGTTTCTTGTGTATTAGTTTTTAGGTTAAGCTTATTATTGCTTATTGAGTCCTTCATGTCCAAACAGTTTTAAATCAAAACAAGTCTTAAAATAAGCTAAACTGTCCCTTTTGATTAGCTTTTTATAGCTTATTATTAGGTTCTGTCAAAAAGTTCTTTTATTAAAGTTGTTCATTTTAGCTTATTCTATAGCTTTTTCAAAAAGAAAATTAAAAAAATGTTTTATAAAAAGGGACAGTCATAAGACTCGAACTTGTGACCTCCTTTACACTACACATACACCTCATCTACTACGCCCTTGGGTCTTTTTCATTTAGTCTTTGCATCATTTAATTCATATATGCATTTTTAGATTTAGCTTATTCAGCTTAATTGATTTTTAACAGCTTATCCGTTTAAGCTTTTTGAGCAATTTTTCTTTGTAAACCTCATTTTTATCTTAAAGTATTTTTAGGAATTTTCTTAAAATTTTAGAATCAAGTTTAGTATTTTTAATCTAATTTTTAGTATTATTTAGTTTAAAAAATAGTTTTAATTAGTTTAAAAATTCAAAAAAATATTTTTCTGTTATTAAAAATTAGTTTAAGCATTTTAGTTTTTGAAATTTGCATTTTGAGTTTTTACAATTTTAATTTGTCATTTTTAGTTAATTAGTTAGTTTAATTTAGTTATTCATTAGTTTTTAATTTGATTTAAATGTCGTTAGGTTTCTAAATTGCTTTAACTTCTAGTTTAGTGAGCCTTTATATGCTTTCCCTTTGCGTTATTAGATTTAGAATTCAAAATTCAAAACTTAAATGACAATCAAGCTCGATTTACAACATGAACGTAGAATTTCCATTCACCTCTCACCGAGGAGAACGATACCCGTGTTGATTACTTATTATTTTTTCCTAAGAATAATTTATATGATACTTTGCTTATGTATGTATGTATATATATATATATATATATTACCGAGGGTTATTTGTTTGATACGTATCTATAATGATTACCAAAATAGCGCCACTGCCGGGGAGAGGTGTAGCGATTTTTACGGGATTGTTCGTGTTCGAGCCTTGAAGATCCTTTCCCCGTGAAAGTTTTCGTTTTATTTTATATAAAAATACTAAAATATTTTATACTTCTATTTTTATTTTTTATTTTTATTTTAATATTGCAAATAACCGTGTTGTCAATTGTTAAATCGGCTCACCTTTAGATTAACAAACTATAAGAGAGGTATAAGGAGGGTCGATCCTACGAACTTCGACCCGAAAGGAGAAGGTTTTTAAAACGCTTGATGCTTACCCGCTCCTCCGCTTCTTTGTGCATTTTTTAGAGAGCTACCGTGCACCTTTGACTATTGGTTACCAAAAATATTTTTCTTTCTTTAATTTATTTTCCATATGTATTATTTTAAAAATCTATAAATATTCTTCTCTGTCCTCTTATTTGTTTAATTCTTATTATCTCTACCCTCTTATCCGATCATTCTTCAACATGTCTTGGTTTTTGTGGTGCTCGTGGTGTGGAGGTACGTTTAACGATGGAAATTGTCAGCAATGTACCAATGTGAGTTTTGGAGACGAGTTTGTCTGTAACCCCGATCCCATTTCAAATGATGAAACACCCGATTTTTCCTACCCACCTTCACAGCCCCAAACATCTTTGTTCGACTAATTTCATTATTTTGGGTGTGGAGATCCGTTAGAAGATGGTGTATGTTGTCAACAGTGTACTTGCAAGTGGTGTGGATATAATCTTAAAGGAGGATTCTGTTTGTTTTGTACTTCAAGAGATGGAAATTCATCCATTGATGCTCCTAATCCGAACTCTTTCAATGATCCTCCAAACGTTTTCACCCACCCTCCACAACCCCAGTACGAATCATACTCGTGTGAATTATGTGGGAACGACGCTCATTATGGTTATGATTGTCCACCACGGGTACCGCTTGTCTATGAGCATGAACCGGGCTACGATAATTATTATCAACAAAATTCACCGAGTTTTCCACAACAATATCTTAATTGTGAAAAATATGGGGGTCCTCATGAAGATTATCAATGTCAACCGTGGCATCAAAACTACTCTGAGCTTAACCCTTGCTATGATTCTAATTTTTACGGTTTTAACCAACCCTCGCAAAATCCCATCAATCATCAACCTCTTAATGAAATAAATTTCCAAGATACGATTCATGAAATAAAAACGATGATGCATGAGTTTCTAACGGATAATATGCTTAAAGATTGTCAACCTAAAAATGATAAATAAGTCATGAGACTTATATTCCCTAGCCTTCACGACATTTTAATTCTATTTACTTTGATGACGTTGATGACGAAGAGATTACTATTCCTTTTAATGAAATTTTTTCTCAAATACCTTCATCTATTGCAATCACACCCGTCTTACCAATTGAGGATTCCAAGGACTCTCTCATCATAGGGATGAGAATCTTAGCACTATTCTTGAAAAGGAATCGGACGAATTCATAAAGTCTAGTGTTGAGGACCTTGTCCCAATCCGAGGATACAAGTGAGTCCGAGGATACAACTGACAATAACAGTGAGTGTGATTTGCCTTTTTTGTGATGATTCTCCCCATCTTGACGTTTTAGGGGTAAATTTTGTGACTTTATCTAATCCTCTCTTCAATGATAATGATGATTTTACCTCTAGTAATGATGAGTCACTTCTTGAGGAGGATGTTCCGAAGGAAAATTTTAAAATTTAGTCGAACCCTCTTTTTGAATTCGATGATGAGTACATCTCTAGTGACGTAAATCCTCTTTTTAATGAGGTGTTAGAGGACATCGAGAGCGAGGACTCTTATGTTTCTAAACTGGATGAGCCGGATTTGCTAGTCACACCTCTTTCCAAGCTTAATGAGGATGAGTGTTTTGACCCGGGTGGTGATTTTGTTTTGGAAGAAATCGAAGCTTGTCTTACAAGTGATTCCATTCCACCAGGAATTAATGATGACGACTTTGACCCAGAGGGAGACATTCTTCTACTCGAGAAGTTATTAAATGATGACCCATCATCTCCTCTTCCTCTGAAAGAATTTAATTTAGAGGAACTTAAAGTAATAAAATCTGATGTTTCTACAGATTTTGAGGATGATTATTATGACTCGAATGGAGACATAATCTATCTTGAGAGTTTGCTTATTAAGGACACTATCCTTAATCTCCCTCCCGAAGTGTTTTTAGATCGTGACCCAAGAAGCTTAGAGGACGAACCTGATAAAGATGATTTGGAGAGTATGATCAAAGTTTTTGACCCCGGGATTCATGAGAAAATTATTTCTCCAACATATGTGAGGTTACTCTTTGAGGATCGCCATTATCTTTCCCTCACATTTGTTATCAAAATACTTCTTCCTTTTCTTACCTATCTTGTGAATTCTCTTCTTCTTCTCTCCTCCGGGAGTGAGGATACCATTTTTGACCCCGGCATCTCCGCTTTTAGTTTCTATTTTCTTGAGCCGGTGGTATCTCATCGGAGTGGAAATTTCATGTGCTTCAATGTTTATCTAAACATCTTGAATGAAAGTCTGATGGAGATTTACTCTTCCACATGTTTCGTCCCTATTATCACGATGATATGGGGAGAGTCAATCTAGAGACTCGCACAAAAACAAGCGCTTCTCGGGAGGCAACCAGTGTTTCCATTTTCTTTTTCTATTTTCTAATTGAAATGAGGAGGCTCACCTCTTTCCTTTCTTGTTTTTCGTGGCTTGTATTTTATGTCCAGGATTGCCCGGATTATGAAGACTCTCGTGCTTGTAGTTTTGTCTATTGTTCACTCGAGTTTCAATCCTTTGCATGCTTATATATGGGAATCTGATATCCTAGATCTTATTAACTAACGTTTATCTATTAGCATAATTAATAAACGGCTATAGATTTGCGTAGAGACCCTTTTATATTAGGATTATGCATTGATTTTAGTATGGGGGTGGCAGTCTCACATTGAGGACAATGTGTAGTTCTAGTATGAGGGGGGGTATCTATTGATTCGATCCTACTTGCGTTTTCATTGTCTTCACGTAACCCCATTTTGCCACCAAAATAGCAAAAATATGTGATTTTAGGACAAAATTTAAAAAATTTCAAAAATAAAATAATTGTTCTAACACAAATGTTTGACTTTCCGATGGTAAGAATAAGAATAAATTTTGACTTGATCAAGCATGTTGCGCTCTAGCTTGCCCCTTAACCTATATAAATGAAAGCTTTTGCTAGTCTTTTATACAAGAAGCTTTAAAACGTGAATCCTAGCTTGAAAAAGCCAAGAGTTTGCAAGTTTTCATAATAGACTTTAAATATGCAAAGCTTGATTTTATTAGACTAAGCATCCGCGGATCTTTTTATTAATGATTTTAAATTTGCAAAGAACAAGAAATGACAGAGTTGAGTATAAGTTGGATGCTAAGCAAGGATTAGTTGGAAATCTTAAGAGCTCATAAGTGTAATTTGTGGCTTTTCCTCCCCGAAGCTTCTAACATGACTAATAATACGTGCTTTTTTCAAAAATTAGACAAGTTAGTGGTTTTATCACCCTTGAAAGTCCTTTAAAAATCAACTTTTTAAAACTTTTTAGTCTTAGTTCAAATTTATACTTCAATTTTCTAAAAAGAATTTTTCTCTATATACCGTGGTAATGAAAAGTGTTAAGAAAGATTATTATAATATATATATATTGGCTATAATAATAATAATTATGTAATAAACCGAAGCCGAAATAAGACCACTGGACCATGGTCGGCTCGCATACCGATGTGGCAGTCGTTTAAAGGGTGGAGGTAATAATAATAATAAATCCGAGACTGATAAAAGTTTACTGGATCATGGTCGGCTCGCATACCGATGTGACAGTTTTCAAAAAGGTCGAGGATCTCCTGGTCGAAATAAGACTCCTGGATCATGGTCGGCTCGCATACCGATGTGACAGTTGTTTAAAGGACCGGGGGATAATAATGTTGCAATAATAATAATAATAAAGCCAAATTTCGACTCCGGGGTTATCTAAATAAAGCCTCCGTCTCTGGACTCGTAGTTGAGTTGTTTCGGATGAAATAAAAAGGATAACCCCTAAATCATGCGAAATTAGAACCTTAATGTGGACCTTATTCTCACCATATCGTCTCTTTAGGAAAGGATTTCAAACTAATTATGGTCTAAACCGGGTTTACTTTATATGAATAAGGACATAATTTATTTGTCACCAATAATAAAAATAAAATCCTTAGAGGATTTAGGAATAAGGGAGCGGAAAGTAGCTATGCGTACACAATTTGCATTTATGAGTAGTGTTAGCATCTTAACTTGTATTTAACAATGATTTCGTTTTTAAGCTTGGTTTGGGGCGGGTGAAAAATCGAGGACGATGAATTTATCCTTTTGGACACTATTTAAAAGTGTTTCTTGTTCCGTGATCCTAAAAGTTATGATTAAATAATGAAAGTCAAACATGTAGTTTTCCTCTAAAAAAAATATAATAATAATAATAATAATAAAATATATATATAAAAAGAAATGGTAAAATGGGGCGTTTCAAAACTAGTGATTTATTAATCCCCTTAGATGAACACTTAGCTACTTTCGAGTAACTAAGGTCTAGAGGGGTTGAAATTTTTGGTTTTCTTTGCATGTATTTATGACATTGCGTGAGGATACGGCAATAGCTTAGTATGAGGGATTTTTTATATGTGTTAATCACTATCAATTTTTCCATAATTACCAAATGAGCTTAAATGACCAAAAATACATTAAAAATACATTGTATATGTGTGTTTTGTTAATTGTATTGTGCAGGTATCGGATATATAAAAAATGAACAAAAACGATGCCAAAAAGGACAAAACCAAACACGAGATTGAAAAAATGTGGGAAAACTAAGCCGAATGCATATTCATTTTTAATGGGCCAACTCGTAACCCGATTTGTGGGTCGGGTCAGCCCATTAACATTTGAAGAATATTAATCCTAGTCCAAAATATAAGCCTTTATTAAAGTCCATAATCCAAATCCTATAAGTCCAAGTCTAAATTCCAAAGATCCAATCCAAATCCATTTCATAAAGGCCCAAGTTATAAAAGAAAAGCCCACACCACAAAGCCATGATCCAGTCAAAATGATAGAAACGCGCTCATTTTTACTGTTCATCCTATTTTATCATTTTTATAACTGCAACAAAGAACACAAGGTAAACTCAATCCACCATACGCTCTTACACCTTTTAGAAACCCAACGTGGCTCAACTCTGACATCATACCCAGGCCACGCTGGCGATCCTGAGTAATTCTATTGGCTAAGAAGGCGTGGAGGCAATCTGAGGGCTCACAGGACAGATTGAGGGTTTGTTATGATTGAAGGGTCAAGATTAAAGAATGAAAGACGCTCCTCAAGCCTAGAACCTTCTCTCGTTCACTATAAATAGAGGCAGTCATTCACATAGTAGGGCATCTAGCTTAAGTAGTTTTTAGTAGCTTATTTAGTATAGTTTTAGCTTATTGTCTCTTTATTAATGTAATTTCCTTTTAAAAGCCTTGTAATCTCTTATTAATCAATAAAAGTTTAGTTTTACTTTGAATTGTGTTGTTACTTTATTTTTACGCAAATTCGTAAAATGTGTTTAGAATTAAACTAATAAGCTCAATAAGCTCTCTATCACTAATAAGCTAGTTTTCATTCAGTTTAGCTTTCTAAAAGCTAAACTGAATAGGCATTTATTCAAATCCACTCAAAATTATTGAATAAACCACTTGGAAGATAAGCCAGAAATGGAAGGACTTATAGGGCTTATTCAGAGTTTATTCTTTAAGCTAGCATTGTAGAAAATCTCTATAAAGCATTAATAAGTCCTTGTTTAGAGCAGAGGACTAGGTATGTTTACTCTTTTTATTTTAGCTTAATTTCTAGTCAGCTTATTTAACTGCTTATTTTTGCTTATTCTCTGCTTAGTTGTGCTTATTTAGTCTTATATTAGCTTAATGAATTCAGTTTATAGTATAGTTTAGCTTGTTTTATGTTTAAATAGAATATGTCCATTTTTAGATAAAATTGCTTATTAGTCTAGCTTATTATTTAGTGCCTATTTCTATTAGATTTATGCTTATTAGTCCTTAATAATGTTAGTGTTAGAAACAAGAAAAGTATCGGTCACTTCCAAGTTGTAATAGTCTTAGCCCGTAGTTTGTTATATGATTAGTCTAGTAAGCTAGTCTAGCATGGCCATGGAAGCCCGTTAAGGCCATGATAAGCCCTGGCCAGTAATGTAGGGCTTATACCCTCTTCATGACCTTGGAGAGGGTGGTTGGTTGGTTAGTTATGTTTCTTTTCTCATTTACACACATCATACTAATAATTATCATACAGTTCCATGTTAGACTTTCTCTCTCTAGAAGCTCTTACCAACCAACTTCTCTCTCTAGTCTTGTATAATAATCAAAGATTACTAGTATTCTTTCAATTGGTATCAAGATCCATGGAGTGGTTCGTGTTTAGTTTTTGCGTTTGTCGTTTGATTTGTGTTCAAAAACCTTTACAAAGAGAACAAATCTTAATTTAACAATTTTTGGCTTAAGAAACCTTAAAGTTGTCATTTTTCGTTGTTCATTTATAGGGTTAGGTAACCACTAGTTTGTAACATGATTTTTTTGCAAACCAACCAATCCAAAAAATGTGTCTTGTTTAAGTTTTGAAAATTGGGTTACGTCTCAGTTACAACGAAAGTAAAGTATGGCTGTTGAACTGAACTAGGAGATCGAACGAGTTAACGAACGAGTTAACCTCGAGACCAGTGGAAACACGATCTTAGTTGATTTTGTTGTAAATCGAACGAGTTGTTTTAGTTGGAACCAAAACGAGTGGTATTAGTTAGAATAGACTAGTTGATTTTAGTTTGATACGAATAGTTTTCTGTAGATGGGAACGAACCGAGTTAATTTTGTTGGAACCGTAACGTGTTGATTTTAGTTGGAAACGAACGTTGTCATTAGTGGATACCGAACTAGTTTCTCCTTTTACAATGAACTAGAATAATACCGAACTTAGTTACCCGAGAAACTAGTTACCGAATGAGTGAACCGAACAGTTTAGTAATTGGCACCGAACTAGATAAACGAATAGTTTAGTTATTTAGAACGAACTAGTTTAATGAAGGAGAGAACCAAACTAGTTTTATTCATTGGAACCGGAATAAACAAGATTCATTGGAAAACCGAGCTATCTAATTCTTTGGAAACAACCGAACCAATCATAGTTAGTTTGAGAAACGAAACTAGTCTACTTTCAATTAAAACCCTATCAACTCCAAATTTCTAAATTTTAACGGGTTATTTCTTTGATTGTAAAATCCGGAAAATAACTTGTTTCCCCGGGTTTTGTCGGAATTGTTAAAATCCCGTTGTAGTTTACAAAGAATTGTCAAGACTCAACAAATGACACATCTGCAACTATAATTGTCTTTCTGCCACGATGATCAATTAGTAATCTTTTTGATACCACGTTTATTCAATGGGCGACTCTTGCTGATAAATCACTTCTCTGGGTGGAGACAATCAACCGGCGTTGCTTGAAAAAACATTTGTATGATTCAATGAACAGCAGAATGGAACTATATATGATGAATAGACTACATGTAGAATATCCATGCTTTCGTTGAGAGTGGTCCACTCGATCTGGCCATCCTCAATCACATTGGTTGGTGTGGGTATTATACATTTCCTGATTAGTACCGTTCGTAATATTACTTGTACTGGAATTATACATTTCTGACTTAGTACCGTTAGTTATATACTTAGTACCGCTAGTAATAGTTAGTACTGACAGTACAAAATGTTAAGTACTGCTTAGATAGTTAGTACCGTTAGTATAAAAAAGTTAGTACCGTTTAAGAGATATGCATGAGATATTATAGGAAAAGATATGCATGATCTTTTTACGCGTTTTGTAAGCCAAGATTAGGGTTTTCCTTAGTGTATAAAAGGAACCCTTACGGCATAGTTAGAGATATCGGTTTTAGAGATATCAGTTCATTGTCAATCTCATAGTTAGCAATTAACAGAAAAACTTAGTTATCAATATTCATTGTTCTTCTTTGCATTATAAGTTAGATTCCGCATAACTTCTAGTGTTCCTAATCATTGTTTCTACTGTAGTTTGTGTGAATTTATTCATATTAGCTACAACCCTTAACAAGGTAGTAAGATCTATATTCAAAGGGATCTACAAGTGGTATCAGAGCCTGTAGAGAAACTCTGAGTAAGAAGAACAAAAACTGGTTATAAACCTCTATATTTCAAAGAAATTCAATGGTTGGATCAGAAGATGATATTCCACCACCACCACCATTACAAACACCAACACAATGAACTCCTCACATTGTTTCAACCAACAAACTTCCTATTCTCAAGAAGGAGAATATGACATATGGGCCATGAAAATGGAACATTATTTGGCCCATACAGACTATCCTATCTGGGAAGTTATTCAA
>BQNB010120209.1:0-20018 GCA_026074375.1 Tanacetum coccineum
AACTTGGTAATTTTCTTAATTACTCTTTTAAAAGTATTATATTTTATAAATATTTTACGTGTATAAAACTACGAATCAGTTACCTTTCGTAATGGTGATAATGCCCCATGGTTTGCCGATTTTGCAAACTACCATGCGGGGAATTTTGTGATCAAAGGAATGTCGTCCCAGCAGAAAAGAATGTTTTTCAAAGATGTCAAACACTACTTCTGGGATGACCCCTTCTTGTTTAAGATATGTGCGGATCAAGTGATCAGGCGGTGTGTGCACGGCAAGGAAGCTCTCGACATCCTCGAAGCTTGCCACAATGGACCCACGGGGGACATCATGGTGCAAATCTCACCGCCAAAAAGGTCTTTGATGCCGGTTTCTTCTGGCCCACGATTTACAAAGATGCCCACGAGTTGGTTAAAAACTGCGACTCGTGCCAGCGTCAAGGAAAAATTTCGCAACGTGATGAGATGCCACAAAACTCTATCCAAGTTTGCGAAATCTTTGACATTTGGGGCATTGACTTCATGGGGCCGTTCCCGTCTTCAAGAGGGAACAAATATATACTCGTGGCCGTCGATTACTTGTCAAAATGGGTTGAAGCAAAAGCACTCCCCACCAATGACGCCTGAGTTGTTTGCAAATTTCTCAAATCTCTCTTCGCCAGATTCGGTGCCCCTCGTGCAATCATAAGTGATCGCGGAACCCATTTTTGCAATGCCCAATTTGCAAAGTCCATGCAAAATTGTGTATGGAAAGGCATGCCATCTTCCGATCGAGCTTGAGCACAAAGCCTATTGGGCCTTGAAACAAGCAAACTTTGATCTTTCTACTGCGGTTGATCACCGGAAAGTTCAACTCAATGAACTTAACGAACTTCGTGATCATGCCTATGAGAACTCATTGATCTATAAGGAAAAAACAAAGAGAATCCATGACTCCAAGATCAAAAATCGCGTTTTCAACGTCGGTGATCGAGTCCTCCTCTTTAATTCAAGATTGAAGATTTTCTCGGGCAAACTAAAATCCCGTTGGAGTGGACCATTCACCATCACTCAAGTCTTTCCTTACGGCACTGTTGAGCTATCTCAAGCCAACGGGCCGAATTTCAAAGTGAATGGTCATCGTGTTAAGCACTACTTTGGAGGGGACGTACCACAATTGGTAGTTCCAGATCTCCAAACCTTCCCCAATAATGGTCATCGTGTTAAGCACTACTTTGGAGGGGACGTACCACAATTGGTAGTTCCAGATCTCCAAACCTTCCCCAATGTCCAATGAATTCAGGTGACGGGTCAAGCATAGCGACCTTAAACAAGCGCTTCGTGGGAGGCAACCCATGCTTATCCGTAGTTGTATGAATAAGTGTTGTTTGTTGTGTGAGATAGCTTGTCTTTTCTATCACCCGTGTTTCGTGTTGTTGTTGTTTATTGTCCAGGATTGCCCGGATTGTGAAGGCTCTCGTGTTCTCAGTTTTGTCTATTCGATCACTCGAGCTTCAAATCCTCAGCTTCATTTTGGGAATCCCGATATCCTAATCTAATCGACTAACGTTTTATCATTTGGCATACTTCATAAACGGCCTTAGGATAACGTAATACCCTTCAAAACATCGAGGACGATGTTTAGTACTAGTTTGGGGGGGTATCTTCGATTTGATTGCTGCCTGCAGCATTGTTACCACGTAATCCCGTATTTTTGGTGATTTATTCACAATGTATTTTACCGGATAATGAGATAAGACAAGTTAAACCAAATAATCTACTTACTTCACGGTAGCTCTCAAAAAGATAAACGCACAGGTGAGCGGAGGAGTAGGAATAGCGCGAAGCTTATTTCTCCTTTTGGGTCGTAGTTCCTAGGAACAACCCTCCTTATACCCACTTTATAGTTTGTTTAACTCTTCAAGGTGAGCCGTATGTCGTAAGAGACACAAAAGGCAAGTTTTTAAATCTTTTGTTCGAATTGGGAACCAACAAGTTCACCGGAACTTATTATGATAATACCTCAGTTGAGAATATTATATTTTGGTGTTTTACCAAGTTGTGAATTTTATTTCTTTTTATGGAAAATGTTTTTATATTTTTGGTTTTTCTTTTGTTTTTAGATGATAATTATACTAGTAAAAGAAAATGAAAAATATTTTTGTACTTTTTATGTTTTTATAAAGAAAATATTAAAATGTTGAATTGCCGGTTTAGAGTCATCCTCCATTAATATTTTGTGAGTACAAAATTGAAGGTCGATGCCCTTTATATCGGAGATTTTCCAAGCGATGGCACATGGTCACGCGCGAACTCACCCCTTTTTTATGTGTAAATAAACATAAACATATATATATATGTAAATATATAAAAATACACAACAAAGGTCAGAACTCACGGATTCAAGTAAACCGGAAGCAGTGTAGAGAAACTCCGGGTCGTTATGTCCCAACGAGGCTAGAAATGGAAAATCGCAAGACGATTGATAATTTGTGTTTTAATGTCACAAGGAATGATTCGGCACTAAAATTGATAAAAATAAGCAATAGCACATAAAAATAGCAAAGAGGATAAGCTGGAACAAGTATAAAAGCTAGGAATGGCAAAAACACTTAAAACTTCTACAATAAGACACAAATAAGCTGAAATAAACTTAAGACAAATCAAATAAGCTAAACTAACTCTAAATAAACAAATACAAAAAGCAATTAAGCTAAATTAAACAAGATAAACACAACAGTACTAACAGTTTTAACTACCAGTACTAACTTGGAGTTAGTACTGCTAGGCTAAAGTTAGTACTGCTAGGCTAACAAGACTTAAAGAAATAATAAATAAGCAAACAAGCTAAAACAGAAGTTCACCTAACCTTAATAAGCACTTAGTAATTGGAATAAGCAACTAGAATAAACTAAAATGATAAATAAGCTAAAAAGCTACAAACTGATACACTATTGAAAATACTTTGAAAAGGAAAATAAACTTAAATAAGCTTATCCCTAAAGAAAGTAAAGGAAAATGGTTTAATCTACTCTAAAAGGCTAAGGAAATCTTAAATAAGCAGAAATTATAAGCTGATAAGCTAAGTTGAGCAACCAGTACTAACAGTTAAGACTAACAGTACTAACTTGGAGTTAGTACTGGTAGTGTTAAGTTAGTGCTGTTCCAAAAAGTGAACTACCAGTACTAACTTAGAGTTAGTACTGCTAGTGTGGAGTTAATACTGTTCCTAAAATGAACTAGCAGTACTAACTTAGAGTTAGTACTGCTTGTTCAAAACAGCCTTTAACTTTTCCAAAAATCATTTTTATTTCAAACTAATTAAAAACAGATTATCAAATAACAAAGTAAAACACTTATAAGCAATTTTCAATCCATAATAAGCACTTAATTAAGCATGAATTAGTCTAGCAGTATAAACTTAAAACCAACAGTTGTATTAAATAAACTAGCAAATTCTGCAATATATAAGTAAGAGTAGGAAATCGAGAGACTTACAACACCCGCACAAAACAGGGTCAAACAATGAATCTCCAAGCTCTAGCTTGCATAGAATCAGCTATTAGAGTCCACTAAGCCCATCCTGAACTGGGCTTACATCCAATATGTAAGCCTGTTGGTAAGTAGCTTTTGAACATCTAAGTAATATGATTAGGAAACTAACACTGGTATTGTAAATGGACTTAAAAACGTTCAAACTTGCATTAAGTCGTTGAAAATGTAACAAAGTTGAAAGTAAAAAGCTGTAAATGACTTTGAAATTTTTAAACTAAGATATAAAGAACTAATTAGTAATAAAAAAAAACTAAAAACTAACCTGCCTCCAAGGCTTAAAAAAAAAACTCTATTTATAGGCCGAAGGTCTTGACTTGCAGCTGTTCTTCTTGGAAGAGATAAAACCAAGTGTGCTAGTTGTGTGAGGTGAACTCGTTGAGCAAATCCAGCCTTTGATGTCCTTTTTTGAGCTTCTTTGAGACAATCTCAGACGCATCGAAATTGGCTTTGGGAATAGGAGAGGGATGGCCAACATGGAACGTTATACAGCTGGGGGGAAGAAATAGTAGGGTGATGAAATGATTTAGTGGTAGGTGATGAGTTGATTTGCAGGGGAGAATTATGGGAGGCAAAATAGGGTGCTGGTTTTGGTATTGGCGGGAAGATTTGGAAAGGGTTATACAATGGTTTTGACAGAGAGAGGCTGAAGATGATGAAGGGTATTTTGGTTTGTGTACAAGAAAAGTCCCGCCACGATAATTCTTCTTTTCATTCACTATAAATGAAGTTTCCCAAATTGGCATAATCAGGCCCCCCTGTTTTTGTTTCCTTAATATATATAACATAGGTTTGCATTTTGACCCCCTCAAGTTATATGTTCTCTTTGCTTTTTTCTTCTCGAGTTGAACTTGATTTTGTTTGGGCTCGTCATTACCCACTTTTCCATCTCCCCAACGTGTCCGGTTTTGTCGCTTTTTTGCTTGTTTTTCGTCTTTTGTAAATTTCCTTTCTTGCACAACACAATAGCAAAACAAGCATATACTTTGGTATTTTTGAGTCCGTTTTAGTGTTATTAGCTCGTTTATTGAAAGGTAAAGTATGGTGTAATTAAGCACATACCACGCCGTAGAAGCATGGTGCCACCATGTCCATTAGCCGACCACATGATCGTGTTAACCACCCGAACCGGGCAGGTCGGACACCATTAAGGCTAAATATACCAAAGCTGTGTTTCCATTCCCTGGCTCACAATCCCTAGAGTTTCTGATAAACGAATAGCCATGCATCCCTAAAAACTGTCATGACTTAACACCGTTCCCGTAAGCCTGCTAGCTCAAAGAGGAGAAGCTTGTACCTCTCGGCGTGATCCCGTCAATTTTGGCATGGGGCAACCAATCGAGGTTTGTGGTTATATGTCATGTTCTCCACAATTCATAACAATGTCTGGCCCATCGTGAAATACGACTAAGTAAAGGTCATATTTCCGTGAAAACCAACTAAAGACCAAAGTCTACCCACATAAAATACACTCTTATGAACCCTCTATAGCTCATTCGATTACCTCTCTCACAAAATCGATGATAAATTTACCTCAGTCTCGATACGCTATTATGTTTTTTGGGGTTTGGTTGGTTGTTTGTTTAACGGAACACAACCATAGTCCGCAACCCAATGATCATCGTTTCCGTCGTGTCAAATCCCATGCACGAATTTACCTCTAGGACTTGGCGCGAGGGATGTTGTTGTCAAAAATTATCAAGATCGTGGTCCTTATTAAGGATTAAAATCAGGTTTTATGCATTATGTAAGAATTATGGGTGAGGGGTTTAATGAGAGGCTTATAGGAGTGGATAGTCAATTAGTGGTCGTGTGTTTGATAAGTTCTAATGTGTTTTTATAAGAGGGTTTATTAATTTAAGAGTGATTCATAGCATGGGAACAACCACCTATACGGCAATGATATTTTTTATAATTCCGGTCAAGATATCTTTATATCTGTTCCATAATCCAATTATGTAAAGATATATTTATTATTACTTATAAGGTTATTTTTGGTAGATATATTTATATAAGGGGCGCGTTATAAATAATGAACCCCATTTTATGTACAGAACTTTACAGAACTATTTTAAAGCAATCTAGACCCTTGGATCATTTAATCAATGGTCATTAATGCTTGATGGCATTTATGTAAATAATTAAAATTAAAATTTGGCTGAAAATGTATAGATAAGGGTATAATTGGTATTAAACATAATCATTTATTTTAGGGAGTTACAATCAACATCCTTTATTTTAGGGAGTTACAATCAATATCATTTATTTTAGGAAGTTACAATCAATATCATTTATTTTAGGGAGTTTCAAAATAATTTTTTTACTTTCTTTTTTTCTACTTTTTAAATAAAAAAACGTTTTTTGATTTCCTTATTTTTCGAAATAAAAAAAATATTTGTTTACACTTTTTACAATCATAAATGTTATTTTAGAAAACATATTTTTAATGTGTGCACGCGATTTTTTCAATCGTAAACATATTTTAGAAAAAATATATATATTCAATGTGTTTTGTTTAAGATGTTAATTACACATATGTTTATAGTATACAATTTAATAAACTTCAATGTGTTTTGTTTAAGATGTTAATTACACATATGTTTCTTAATGTACATTCTTTAAACTACAAATTTTAAAAGAAAAAACATAGACATTATACATATGACGTATGATTTATAACAAACCAATAACAAAAATATCATATACAAAATTTGATATCAAGTAAAATACAATTAAAAAACAGAAGTGTTATCAAATTCATTATAAGATATGTGCACGTTTTCTAAAAACATATAGGCACGGATCCGAGAACATATATGCATGACTTCAAGAACATGTGTGCACGCCATTCTTTAAATCACAAGTGATATTGATTGTAACTTCCTAAAATAAATGAGTGCACGCCATATATGCACGGCTTCAAGTACATGTGCGCACACCATTTCTTTTACAATCAATATAGTTTATTTTAAGGAGTTTCAAAAACATATGTGCACTCTTCCAAGAACATATCTGTACTCTTCACGAACATACGCGCATGCTTCACTTTCTTATCAGATTAATTAGAACATACGAGTAGCCTTCCAAAAATATATATGCACTCTTCCAAGAACATATTTGCAATCTTCCATGAACATAAGTGCACGAAACCTGTCTCGAAACAAAAAATTAAATTCCAATCAGTTTAAATATATAAGTCCTTAAATTAACCTATTGATGTGATGAATCCCAACCACACACGACTTGATATTCAAAACTAAACTATGAATAAACTCATACCAAAAACATACTATAGACAAGAGGATAATCAAACAAACTCACTAATCATCTAAAAAGGATTCAATAAAACACTTAAATCATTTTCATAACACAAATAGAACTATAACTAGACTAAAACAAAAGTTGTGCTTATTAATCACGATATAAGTTTAAGGCAAAAAAATGTCTTTTGGAGCAAATGCCTAATTAAAGAGACTTTTTTCTTAGTAGAGATTTTACTAGGAACTAGGAAGATTTCACATGGACAACAACCATTCCCAAGTGTAGCACCCGAAGAACATCAAATGCCCCCATATAATAAGCTTGTCACGTAATCCACTCGGCAAAAATAAAAAATAAAAAAGCATCAAAAATAAAAATAAAAAAGCATCAAAACATGAAAAACCTATCTTTATTTCAATACCACCGACCCATTAAGTATAAGCCAAAAATCATTAACAAAATAAAATATATTTTTTACTTGTAACACTAAGAACATAAATCAAGAAGACACCGACCCATTAATTTAAGATGTTGATTCGTGAAACCTATCTTTATTTTAATACCAACCGACCCGACCCATTAATTTAATCATACCAAATTAGAACAAAAAAATGCGTATTCATCAATGAGAATTATCTATATCTCATGTAGTTGATCATATAAAACAAACCTGGTATTTTTTCAATGATGAAGGTGGTTTACTTTTTAGATGAAGGAGGCGATCTATTTTTTTAGATGAAAGAGACGACTCATATGGGAAGAAGATAAATTCTGTGATGAAGATATGTACGTAAGATAAATTCAAAAATTAGTGTTTTGAAATTAATTGAGTAAATCTGAATTACCAAAAATGTATCCTTTATTTTAGGATGAATACAGTTTTGAAATTAATTGAGTAAATCTGAAATACCAAAAATAGCCTTGGATATTAACTTGAATTAAATAAATAGAAACTAATTTATTAAATTCTGATTGGTCTAGAATAGTTCTGTAAAGTTCTGCACATAAAATGGGTTCTCAATATAACACTTCACATATTATATACATATTTGAGAAGTAATGTATAAATAACTTTTTTTTAGAACGGCTTGTTAGTTGTTAGTGGTTCAGGTCCAACAGTGACATCCAATTGGGCAGTATGGTGTACCCTGAACCCGTCTGTACTTTCTCCTATTCCGCCTGAAAGGGTAAAAGTCCCGGGTGGGACTTGAACTCAAGACCTCCCCTAGCCAAACATCCCCTCCCCAAGCCCCTAAGGAATCTTGGTGGCCAACTGAATGGTAAAACCAAAAAATAGTTGATAAGAAACACCTCTTAAGATTCTAAAAGTGTTAATTTTTGTAAAAATATGGGTAGACTGTAGAATCTCGAATGATATTTGAAAACCAATTTTAAAGGCGCAATATGTACGCAAAAGTTTTTTTGTAGTGATATTTAACAAAATTAAAACAAACTTTGTTTTATTTGTATGTTCATCATCTTCGGTTTTAAAATATAGGAATGAGTATTATAAACGAAAATTTAGTATAAATTAAAAATGTGATAACAGGCTTTGGTTTCATTGAGAAGGTTTTGAGATTGAGAAGATTGAGAAGAAATCTTAGCCATCCGATTACATTTAATTTGAATCATTTAATAAATCAATTAAAATAGTAATTAAAATAGTGGTAAGGGTAAATAAGTAACTACAACAAGCAAAATTTCAATTTAATACAGTATTAAATACTCCTACAATTTTGGTCTCCATGATTTGATATTGATACATATAAGCGTGTTTTAATAAGTCTAGTTAGAATCCCATATCCCCTACCTCTTTCCCCCCCCCCCCCTTGCTGTGATTCCAGATTTATTTGTGGCGGCCCCACCCCCCCCCCCCCCCCCCTCCCCCCCCCCCCCCCCCCCCCCCCCACCCCCCCCCCCCCCCCCCACCCCCCCCCCCCCCACGCCCACCGACCCACCCCCACCCCCCCCCACCCTACCTCCACACACCCCCCGCCCCCCCCCCCACCCCCGCCGCCCGCCCCCCCCCCCCGCCCTCCCGCGTGTAGTCCGGCTGTGTGAGTGATGTGTGTTATCATATATATACACGCGTATGGTGGTGTGTGTGTATGGGTGGTCGTATGTGTGGGTATGGGAGGTATGTCTGTGTGTGTGTGTGTGTGCTCGTGGAGTGTTTTTGATTTAGAGTTTTTATGTGTATATATTTATATATATTTAATATATATATATATATATGTGTGTGTGTGTGTCCCCCCCCCCCCCCCGTGTGTGTGACCCCTGTGTGTCGTGTTTGTCGTCGATGTGTCCGCCGGCCCCTCGCGTGCCTATTCGCACTTACTCCCCCTATCTATTATATTAACAAGGTATGAGGTATAGAGTATTATACTAAGTGGTATTGGATAGTTGTTATTTTTAAAGATAAGTCATCAACATCACACCACTGAAAAACGTTAAAGGGTGACTGTACCAACGCGCCATTTGACTCTATCCCAGAATCAAAACCTAAAAAAGAGGCTAAGGCCTTTTGCGAAATTAAATGTATAAGTGGATCCCCCCTCTTTATTGGCGACTGGCCGTGTCTCGGCACTGTCACCGTTTCATCTTGCTCCCCCCTGCTGTGATTCCCGCCATGAGTTTGCTGCGTTGAGGGTGAGTTATCGTAGCCCCATTTCTTCAACATCTTTATCGTTGGGGGCCTAATCTGATACCCTCAAATGTGTTTTCCTGAACCCCCCCCTCTCTCCCCCTTTCTGGAACTGTGCAAAATTTTTTTGGGGGGGTTGGTTTTGTTTTTGGGACAATTTATGTACTTATGACTGCTATGTGAATATTATGTGGTATGATTCTTCTTGCATGCATCGAGGTGCATGACAAAGGTCCCGTTATTCTCCCCCCAGCCCACCAGGCCCCCCCCCCGCTCCCTCCCCGCGCCAATGTTTGTGCCAAAACAAGCGCGTTGCCCCCCCCCGTATCATAATGCTCCAGAATACTGGAGGGTCGTTAGGTGCATTAACTCGGGGTTGCGACCCAAGAGCATTGGTAATATGCTGGATATTGACTAGCCGGGGATGATAGGTCATCCGGTCACATGATTACGACCCCCACCCCCCGGGCCCCGATGCTACAGCCCTCATTCGGTCCTTCCCCCCCCCTTTATTATATTTGCATATATTCATGTCATATTGCACATGTCCAACTGTTTGAAATATTCACACACGGCCCACACACATAACACCCGCCCAGGTTTCTCCCTGCAAACCTACACACCCACCCCCCCCCCCCCACCCCCCCCCCCCCCCCCCCCCCCCCCCTCCCCCCCCCCCCCCACCCCCCCGCCTCCCCCGCCCCCCACACTCCCACACCACAACCCCCCCACTTATTCCGTCCCCTCGATGTTTTACATAGAGTATCATTTTCAAGTCGAAGCTCCCTAATGCCCCCTCCCCCCCTCCTAGTCAAGGGCCTGCGGCCATGACGACCCCCCCTCCGATTCGCCACAAGCCTTAAGGGTTTCCTTATGGATCAAGTATTAAGAAGTCTTGATTTGCCCCCCAGTGCTTTGTTTGACCCTCCCCCACCGCACCCCCCCCCCCCCCTGCTAGTTTGAGGATTGTTGTTCTATGATCCCTGACGTTGGACTCCCCCCCTGCGTGGCATTTTGATTTGTAAGTAAGATGTGATGTGTTCTTGTTGGGATTTCACTCAAGTCTGTACTTGAGGTAGATGATCTTCATGACACTTTTTCATTAATGCATTTTAGATTTCTTCTACCCCCCTTGAGATCTTGTGTTACCCCTCCCCTGATTGATTATTCTTCGTCGCATACCCGTGTTTCTGCCTATGTCGGGGTGTGACAGATTGGTAATCAGAGCCAAGGTTATAGAGAACTAGGTGGTTTGGCCTAGACTATAACCTAGGATCCTTCATTATCCTGTTGCATTAATAGCCGATTGCCCCTCCCGGTGGGCCAATTACTTGCTTGTACGTACGTATCGTCTATTTATTAGTTAAGTCAATCTTGGTATGTGTGAGCCTAATACGAGGTACAACTGGGGAAAGGTACCCCCCACGGTTACTTACTCACGCATCACCCCCCGGTCCCAGAGAACCCCAACATTAGTTATACCCCCTCCCACACCGCTCTCCCTTCACGACATGCCACGTTGTACCCCCCTCCCCCCCGCCCCACTCCCACGTATTATACAATTCAACACAAATCGCCGTGTTCCACCTTAGGACCGCCTATTATGTGTATCATAGTCTCCCCTATTGAGTACCACTTTTCTATTATACCTATGGTAACCATCGCCCCACCCCCCCCGACTACCTAACGTTGCTTATAGTTCTCCTCATTGTGCGATAATGGCCATGGGTCGCTCCGCCGACCCGCCTAAATCGTGCTGGACCCCGCTCGCTGCCCCCTGCCGCACCACAAACCACAACACCCACAAACCCTACCACCCCCCCCCCCCCCCCCCCCCCCCCCCCCCCCCCCCCCCACCCCCCCCCACCAAGGGTTTTGTGTGGGGGTGGGGGTTTTGGGGGGGGGTGATGATAGATATAGTTATTGATATATATGGGGGGGGGGGGGGGGGGGGGGGGAGGGGGGGGGGGGGGGTGGGGTGCGGGGGGGCTGGGGGAACGGATGGACAAGTTGGTAGAGAAGGTAGAAGAGTGAGAGAGCCTAGGAGGAGAAAAGTTAAACAAACTGGTGAACCTGAGGGTCAAGGAAATGACCAAGGTGTTGAAGTTAATGAGGGTGTGGATGGAGTCCCCGACTTCTCTATGATCACTGTCTAGCAATTATAAAACCTTCTACCCACCATGTTAGCTCAGGTAGGCAACCAAGGTAGCAATCAAGGAGATAATAGGAACCAAAGCGGCACTATGTCAAAAAAACCATACACGGGCACTCTATAGACTCTCGGAACTGTCACTTTCGTCGAACTAAATGGACACGCAAGCGCGTTGTCACTCCTATAAGGAGCTTCCTTAGCTTGCTCCTTACCCCTAACAGGCCGTATGTATGTAAAAAGACGGCCTCTCCCCCCGCTATAGTTTCTCCTAACCGTTGACTAGAGAATATGGAGTCAGTTCAGGATATGGAGTGAATGTGGGACTCGACACCACAATTAAAGTACACTGCTAGTTCATTTGTTGGTAAGGCTTTAACGTGGTGGAATTCTCAGATTCACACATGAAGCCATGAGGTTACTGTTAGTTTGGCATGGGATGACTTTAAGGTATTGATGAGAGAAGAGTTTTGTCCTAGTAGCTCTGCCGAACAAAGCAGAAGTTGGAAACTTAAGTTTGCTGGAATGCACTCGCATATAATGGTCCCACCGGGCGTCTGCCATGTTTTGGTATATGTATGTTCCATGCTCCGCCGCGCGCTCCCCACGCCCCAGCGTTAGTTCCCTCCTATTTAGCTAACCTCGGAAAATAGAAGGATTGAGAAGTACATGTATGGCCTTGCTCCACAGATCTGAGGGATGATGGCAGCAACGGAGCTAACAACAATTCAGAGTGTTGTACCGAAAGCTGGTGTGTTAACTGATGAGGCCATTAGGAATGGGTCACTAAAAAGAATCCTAAGAAGAGAAGAAATGAGGGAGAACCTAGCAAAGATAGGAATGTGAGAGATGATAACAAGAGGTCTAGGACTGTGAGTGCGTTTGTTACGACTTTATTCGACTCTGGAGCCGACTATAGTTTTGTTTCCACTACTTTTATACCTCTATTAAGGGCATCGAATCCAGTGAACTTGGATTTAGTTATAGTTCTACAGATAAGCTATCGGAAGCTACGTACAATCAATAAGGTCATTAGGGGTTGCAACCTAGAAAATAGAAGGTCACGAGTATTTGAACTTCTCTCTCATTGATACGTATCGGAAGCGAGAGTTTCCAACTTCCCCCCGTGATTAGCAGGATGGATTTGGTTGTAAAACCTATGGCTGAGGATCAATTTGTTACAGGAAGGTAGCTTAGAATACTCTACTAGTGGCCAGGTGCTTAGGGAGTGCTAGGAGAAAGAATGAAAGTCGGAAGCTATGACATTTAAGAGTGCAAAGGAACGCTGAATCCCTCCCGAAGCAGATGCCCGTAGTGGTGAGAGATTTTCCCGAGCTGTTTTGATACTGATGACCCTTCATGATCTCCTCACCCTAGTCGGGAAATTGAATCGTAGATCTGAGTTAGTCAACGTCGGAGCTACTACCGGTCGTGACCCCTAATCCACCCTATAGATTCCACTTTTGAATAGGAGGAGTGTGGGTCAAACACAACGACTCTAGGACAAGGGTTTCATTCGACCAAGCTTATCGCCTTGGGGAGCACCGGTATTATTTGTGAAGAAGAAGGATGGTTCCTTTAGGATGTGCATTGATTATAGAGAGCTAAACAAGTTGACCATTAAGAACCGTTATCCACTCCCTAAGATAGACAATCTGTTTGATTAACTTCAAGGATCACAATACTTCTCTAAGATAGATCTTTCCCCGTCCCGCATACACCAACTGGAAAGTGTGTGTGTGAGGATGACATCCACAGAAATTACATATAGAACTCGTTATGGACATTTCTAGTTATAGTTTAGGCCTTTTAATTGACCACCTCCTCCCTCCACCTTCACCTCGTGCCCCGGACCCTCCCTGCCACCTCCCAGCCCACACCCCCCCCCCCGACTGTCCCCGTTACCTTACTATACCTCCAGCACCAAATCTATATATCACGCCCTATGAACTTGAACGACACTCCCTTCCAATTTACTCTAAGACCCGGGAAGACCATGAAGTGCACCTAGGGCTAGTCTTAGAATTGCTCAAGTTTTCCAAGTGCAAATTCTGGTTGCGGGTGGTACAGTTTCTTGATCATGTGATTAATGAAAATGGTATCCATGTAGACCCTAGTAAGACTGAAGCTGTAAAGAATTAGGAAGCCCCCAAACTCCGATCTGAGGTATCGCCTCTCCACCCACCTTTAACTTAAATTATCCCCGCGCTCCAACCCACGCTCCCCACGCCCGCCCTCTCACACACTCACCATACCGCACAACCTCCTAATACCCCCCTAACTACTCTCACCCGACCCCCCCCCCCTCGTCCCCCCACCTTCTCCTAACCTCCACCCCCTCCCCCTACCGACCCCGCTCTTCGCATGCCCCCCCCGCCCCCCCCCCCCCCCCGTAGAGGACAGGAAAGGGCATTTAAAACTTTGAAGGACAAGTTGTGTAATGCACCTGTTCTATCTCTCCCCGATAGACCAAAAGATTTTGTGGTGTATTGTGATACGTCTGGCTTAGGATTAGGTTGTGTGTTGATGCAAAGAGGTAAGGTGACATCTAGGCAGTTGAAAATCCATGAGAAGAATTACACCACCCATGATTTAGAACTGGGTGTGGTTTTGTTTGCACTTAAGATTTGGAGACATTATTTGTATGCGACAAAGAGTGTCATATACACCGATCATAAGAGTCTCTAGCATATCTATAGTCAGAAGGAACTGAACATGCGATAGCGTCGCTGGATAGAGCTTTTTAGTGATTATGACTGCGAAATTCGCTACCATCTTGGTAAGGCAAATGTAGTAGCTGATGCACTAAGTAGGAAAGAGAGGGTGAAACCTAAGAGAGTTCGAGCTATGAATATGACCCTTTAATCGAGTATCAATGGTAAGATACTTGTGGCTCAAGAAGAGGCATCTGATGAGTCTGCGGGATTGCAGAAAGGACTAGATGAGATGATAAAACATAGGAGTGATGGAGCATTGTATTACTTGGATCGAATATGGTTTTCTTTGAAGGGTGATGTGAGAACCCTGATTATGGATGAGGCCTGTAAGTCGAAGTACTTTATACACCTAGGACCTGATAAGATGTATTATGACCTTAGAGATAGGTATTGGTGGCCGAGAATGAAGAAGGATATAGCTATGTATATTAGTAGGTGTTTGACTTGTTTGAAGGTTAAGGCTGAACATTAGAGGCAATCTGGCTTACTGCAGCAACCTCAGATCCCTGAATGGAAATAGGAAAGGATAGCAATGGATTTTGTTATGAAGTTACCAAGGACTAGTAGTGGGCATGGCACAATCTGGGTCATTGTAGACCGGTTAACTAAGTCTGCTCATTTTCTACCTATGCGTGAGGATTATAAGATAGATAGGTTAGCTAGACTATATCTGAATGAGATTGTTGCTAGGAATGATGTGTCGATCTCAATCATATCTAATCGTGATAGTCATTTCACATCAAGGTTTTGGGAGTCAATGCAAGAGGCATCAGGAATCAGTTTAGACATGAGTATGGTTTACCACCCTCAGACCGACGATCAGAGTGAGCATACTATCCAGACATTGGAAGACATGCTCAGAGCATGTGTCTTAGACTTTAGGGGAAGCTGGGATGTTCATCTTCCATTAGTGGAGTTTTCGTATAATAATAGTTATCATTCTAGCGTGAGATGTGCACCGTTTGAGGCTTTGTATGGTAGAAAGTGTCGTTCTCTAATTATGTGGGCAGATTTTGGAAAGGGTCAGTTGATAGGACCTGAGTTAGTGTAAGAAACCACTGAGAAGATCTCGCAGATTAAGGATAGACTTAAGGCTGTGCGTGATCGTCAGAAAAGCTATGCCGATAAGAGGAGAAAACCCGTAGAGTTCAGTGTAGGTGAGTATGTCTTGCTCAAAGTGTCATCTTGAAAAGGTGTGGTACACTTTGGGAAGAAGGGGAAATTAGCACCTAGGTTTGTTGGACCATTTGAGATCATTGAGAGGATCGGTCCAGTGGCCTATAGGTTAGATTTACCTGAGGAATTAAATGGTGTTCATGACACGTTCCACGTGTCGAACCTTAAGAAGTGTTTGATTGTCCCAACACTGCAAGTGCCCTTGGATGAGATCCGAGTTGATGCTAAGTTGAATTTTATGGAAGAACCTGTGGAAATTTTAGAGAGAGAGTTCAAGAAGCTTAAGCGGAGTAGAATTGCCATCGTCAAGGTATGGTGGAATTCGAAACGTGGACCTGAACTCATGTGGGAACGTGAAGATCAGATGAAACTTAAGTATCCGTATCTGTTTAGTTATGTTAGTAGCTGAATTTCGAGGTCGAAATTCTTTTAAGGGGGTAGAATGTAACCCTTGCCCTTTTCTTGTGATTTGAATGTTCTAATTTAGTCCTTTGACTATTTGACTTTTGTCATGTTAGAACAAGTACCGTGTTGACGGTGGTGAATTTATGTGATTGAGGTGTTTTATGGCTATATGGTGTATAATAATCCTTTTTAGAGGGTATTATTATGTTGATTATGTTTCGGGTAGTTTGACCCGTGAATAGCGTAAAATGCTGAAAACGAGTCCCTACACGTCCGTTAATGTTCAAAATGAGTTTTGGGAAGTTTTAATTGGAAATGTGTCATGTAAATACTCTAATTTATGGGAAAAATATTTTTAAAGTGAATAAAAATGCTAAGTAACTTCGGGAAATATTTTACGATCAAGGTTTTTGAGTTTTAAGTAAACCCGACACAAAAAGAAGGCAACCCGAGCCTCCTAGGATACCATATGCGGTTTTGAGCTCAAGGAGGGGACAAGGAGGCTTGTTTTTAGGAAGGTGTCTAGTTGGTCCATGTATATCTTGTCTCATTTGGATTTTAAACACACATAGTTATAAAAAACACACATTCTTGCTCTATTTCTTTCTTTGGTTGATCCGAGCAGCAACACACACAAAAACACACTTATTTTTGAAGTTTTGATCAAGAACAAGAAGGTCTAAGTCATCTGGGTTGATACCAATAGGCGTGGGTTCGTAAAACAACGTTTGGGTTGTCGGTTTCGTGTTAAATCTCGTTTTCAAAACCCTCTTTGTAAGTTATATAAATTTTAATTTAACTTGTACTTTTGTGTGTTAAATGATGCATATAAGCTAGTTGTACGGTGCGTTTGTTAAAAATCAAACACGAAAATTTTACGAAAATATATAAAGGGTTCGGTTTGGGGTTCGAACAAAGGGAAAAGGAAATGAGGTTTTGTTAGTTTTATTGTCGTGGTTGTGATTGTTGAAAAACATTTATTTGCTATGTAGCTTATTTTGGATATTGGACTATTTGGCTTATTTTTAAGCATTTTCGAGCTTATTATGAGCTTATTAGCTCTCAGCAATTTAAGGGTTTACAAGAAAAGTATTTTTGGTTATTTACCTCGTATGTCGTGTATTTGTGGACTATTTTGATAGCTTATGGTGATGACCGAATATATTACGTAGCATATTAGCTTATTTAAAAGCTTATTATAGTTTTTGGGAGCTTATGAGCTCACGGCCCAATTAGCCTCTTTAAGCCGTGGCTTATTAAGAGCTTATTGTGGTCCGGGTTGTTTTGTTAGTTATTGTTTATATTTACTAATGGGCTTTGGTATTGGGCCTAAAATATATATTATGCATACAAATATCTTAATGGATCCTTATTGGGCCTTAAGGCCCAATAAGTGTAAACTGGTCGTATTATGAGTTTTGGCGAACTTTTGGAAAGCGAAACATACTTATGAATTGATATTGAAAGTCGTTTTTGGAAAATATACTTTGATAAGCGTTGCGAGATACGATTTTGGTGTTTTGTCGAAAAATGGTGAATTTGTGGAAAATTGTTTGAAATAAAGGTTTAAAATCCTTGGAAAACGTTGTATATACGTACGGGTCATGTCGAAATTTCGTAAAAAGTCTATACTTAGAATTTTTACTCAAAACGCAATTTTCAATAAAATAATAAAATATTATTATTTTAATAAGTCGACTAAAAGACGAAAAATGTTTTTTTTTGAAACCTTTCTAAATTGCTTAGTATAATTAAATGTTTTATTTCTTATAACTTAAATGATGAATTAATGGTAACTAAGAGTACCGAATGGATTTACCGAGATATATATAAGTATTTATTACTTATCTATAATATTAGCAAGGTATGAGTATATATATTGGGAAAAGTGAATATGGGGCTGTATTGCATTTAACCTTACATGCCAACCATCCCAAAACTTGTCGAGTATTTGGAAATACCTTGAGAATTGCATTTCCCATGGCTTTATCTTGATCAGTAATTATTGCAGTCGGGTGCTTGTTAAACATGCACTTTTTGAACTCTTCAAATAACCATTCAAACGTTTCTTCTTTTTCGTTCTCTAATAATGCACCACCAAAAAGTATGGACTGACCATGATGATTCACCCCAACAAATGGAGAAAATGGAAATTTAAATTTGTTGGTCATGTAAGTCACATCAAACACAAGAACGTCTCCAAATTTTATATATGCATCCCTTGACCTTCCGTCAGCCCAAAAAATATTTCTTGGAGAGCCATCATCAAACAAATCCACCTTAAAATACTGGTCCTTATCAACAAATGTTTTATCTTGAAAATGTTTAATAAGCCCATAAAATTCCTTACCTTTATATTGCTTTCTCTCCTCGGATAAGACATCTGCACATTGCTTAGAAGTAACATCAGGTTCAAGTGGATTTTTCATGGAATTAACTACCTTTTTAATGTGACAAGGGTCAACCCTGAGTGGCTAAGTTCTGACATAAGAGATTTGCAAGCCATTGACCGGTGAAACTTCCCATGAGAACGGTGTTTCATTACTTTGGTCGGCGTAGCTGTTAACTCATGATTATGTGCATTCTTAAACTCCTTCACAAACCATTTTCTGTCTTTATTTATGTTAATCCGAAGGAATGCTTCACATCCGGTTCTTAAATCCCTACGCCGTTTCTTATCACCCCCATCAGGACCTTTACCTTTTAAATCTTTGAAACCTTCTTTATTGCACACAAATTTTCTTCCATAAGCCTCATTTGTTACCTTATTTTTATAAGTCGTGTGGATACGTATACCAAATCCATGTAGAAGAGCATAACCATTGTAAAACATATATGCGTCGTCAATAGTATCAAAAATCTTGGCCATTACATCATTGTATTCATCTTTCTCCAGCTCCATATCAACGTCGTCATCGTTTTGGTTATCACTGTCACATGAAACATACCATGAATGAAGAAAATGGAGATGTGGTTCAATCTGATGATGGTACGTGATAAGAACGTGATAATGGAGGTTTTAATTTTAGGTTTTATGATGTAAGATGTTTTTTAATCAAAACTACGTAGTTTTGGGATGGTTGGCATGTAAGGTTAAATGCAATACAGCCCCATATTCACTTTTCCCTTTTCATATTATTATCTATGGGATTTTACGGAAAATGTGCATGTCATGGTAATGTGTGAAGGTGGTTCATGTTGAGTGTAGTTCGTGTGTTCTTTCTAAGTATGCCTTATGAATTAAGTCAAAGAGCCTTTTAAATGCGTGTTGATTGGTAGTAAAACATGTAGTATATGGAAAAATAATTATTATTTTCATCAGTTTTGACCTTTAATTTTTTTACCAGCTCTCGACGTTTGCTCCCGCACGAACTGTTAGCTTTCCTAGGAAACGCGTACTTTTTGCGAATACTAAACTGGCGGGCCACAGTGTCTCCGATCATGCTGGTGACACTTGGTTTTTAAGGTTTTATTCAAGAAATTGCGGGCGATGAGTCTAATTCCGAAGGTGTTTTGAAGAAACCAATGGTCCGGATTTGTTAGAAGAAAAAAGACCCTTATTATCTTCCAAGATTTTAGTCAAGAATTTATTTAGTTATTTACTTATAACATTTTTTGAACGATATTTGATGTGCCTATTATCGGCCAATTTATTTGTGTTTGGAGTATTAAGTGGTAAACGAATTGTAAGGTTCTTCATCTTATGTTTAAAATAAACTTTATATTTAAATTGTCAAACATTTATATTTGTGTTAAAATTTCTCCGCCACAACACACGACCGTACCAACCCTCATTGTAAACAATTCGTAACCTGAACATACCCAAACAACAATAACCCAAAAACTATACAATCAACAACCAAAATGAAACATACAAATATCCTTTTAATAACCAAATCAGAAAGAAAAAAAAAGTGCCTACAGTAGGATCAAGATCCTCTTAAGTTGAAAGTAACTTGATATATTATGTTAATCAATCACAATTAAGATAAATATATAAAAGTTTTTATTTTAATGAAATTTTTAGAGAGCACATTTATTTATTTAGTTTAGTTAACATGAATATCAACTTAAGAGAATCTTATCCCCCACAATAACTAAAATGAAACTTTTCTTCTACCTCTTGTTTCGTAAAAACG